>CAJNDV010033256.1:22092-35959 GCA_905221635.1 Symbiodinium sp. CCMP2456
AAACCCTAAAACCCTAAACCCAGGGTCAGTGAAGGGCAGCAGCTCAGGGTTCAGGGATGGTGAGAACATCGAGTGGTCGAAGACGTTGTCCTCGCCTTGCCGGGCTTTGCGTTTGCTTCGGACAGTGCGTTTAGGGTTTAGGGGTTTAGNNTTAGGGGTTTAGGGCTTAGGCGTTTTGGGTTTAGGGTTTAGGGGTTTAGAGTTTAGGGGTTTAGGGTTTAGGGTTTAGGAACAAGGTGCTGAAACAGGCCCAAACACGTGTAAACCCGAGGCTTGCCGAACCTCGCTGGCTCTTGCAGCGCTCAATGCAGCCTCGGGAGGTGCTTAAGGGAGACAGGGCTTGATGTAATGAGGTTTCTGATGGGTTGTTTGAGGTTGAACGATTGTAGTCTAGACAGTCTAGGGTCCGACAATGAGGTCATAGGGTTTCAGGTTTAGCGTTTTGTTAGGGTTTAAAGGTTCAGGGTCCTGCGATCTAAGATGTAGCAAGGTCGTTGAGGATTTTTTGGGGGGGTTGGGATTCAGGATTGTTTTAAGACCTAGGGTGCAGGCTCGGGCAGGGCTTGGGTTCAGGGTTACAGTTGTGGCGCACAGGATCGTAGGGTTCCGCGCTATGGCTTGGTTTTCCAGGCTTTAGGACTCGAGGGTTGAGGCGCATGTGGGTAATTCTCTAAATGAGGGTCCCCGAATTTAGTAGCATTCCGCCTTATTAGTTTCTTCTTTGCATCAATTAGACTCACCTGAAACGGTTTGTATTGTCTTCAGTTGACAGGTCGCGGCCTCAGACTCAACATGCAGCGAAAATGAGGGTCCCTTTTCGGGTCCTTTTTAGAAGGGTGCCGCACTATATCGGGGACCTAAAGAGGGACTCTAATTTAGAAAACCACCCATGTACCAGTAGCATCATAAGTTAGGCAACCACAACGCTAAGCATGTGAAGTAGTGTCGGCATTTACGGCTAGAGTCTCCATAGATTCATTCACCACTATTCTTGAGAGGCGGCTACTGCCCATAAGGTTGATGATATAAATCCTGCATTACACATACTAAGGAATATACCAGAACTCCCATAGTCTAGGGTCCTTAAGGTAATGCAGGACTTTTGTAATCAACCGTATCCTACCGAACATGCAATTGATGTGGGACCCTCCGGCAAGTATAGCCGAGGTTTGAGTTTGAGTATGGGTCGTTCTTGTTCGGGTTTCAAATGTTTGGGCAAATCCGCAACGCTGATCTCTAGGTCCGAACACAAGCGTTGCCGTTAGCCGTTAGAACCTAAGCCCTAGACCCCTAAACCCTAAGCCCAAAACCCCTAAACCCTCCCAAGTTCTCGGTGCGCCGAATTAGTGTTGGGTGAAGCTTTCGCAAGCCCTAATCCTCCACATCCCTCACCCTGTACCCGGATTTAGGGCTTTAGGGATTTAGGGCTTTAGGGATTTACTACTTAGCACTTTGAAAAACCTTGTTAATTTCCCTCATGGTTCCTATAGAGGTACGAAACTACAACCCAGTTTAGGGATTTAGGGTTTTTAGCCCTGAAACTCGGAAGCGTAAGGCCTAAGCCCTCATGTTAGGCTCTGGTGCTGCGACTTGGCCTGGCATTTACAGCTGCGTGACACCCTTTACTGAGCCCTAGGCTCCATGCCTAGAGTCCTCTTTGTTGCGCCTGACTTCAGTGATATGAGAAACAATTCAGCTTGTCGTTGTTGCATGTCGTGTCCGTTGGTGTTTCCGAGTGGCGCGGTATCCAATTGCTTGCCATTGACTCCATGCGCACATGTCCTTCCCATCACTACGAGGCACTTCTTGGCAGTTGGGGATTTTGATTGCGGTCGAAGAGTCAAAGGATCTACAGTCTACATATCAAGGATTTTGCCTTGCCATGGGCTGTACTGGCCGGTTGGTCTGTGCTCGCTCTCTCATGAGGCCACCGACTGTATTTCCTACTTGCAGAAAGACGTTTAAAAGGGCTGTCAGCGAAGAAACCGAAGTTTGCTGCATCCGAGTGGAAGGCTGTAATATAGGGGCCTAAATAATTGCCAATAATAATTATTTTGGGGACATTATAATTATAGTAGAATATACTCCCAAGCCCTGTTCTAATTTTTAAGGCCGCTACAGTACATCTCACAGCCCGAAACCCTAACGGTTCACAGAGCTCGGGAGTCGAGAAGTGGTGGGCTGATTCAGGACCGCTAAGATAGGGCCCTGAACGATTAGTGGGACCCATTATACTGTAACTATAGTAAGGAACCCCAACAATAGTATAGGTAATTATTTAGCCGCTACATTGACTACCCTCTAAACCCTGAGCACAAGCCATCAGAACTCAAGAGCCTTAGAGTCTGTCGCATCGAGACCGAGTCGTTCCTTTGGCACCGGACCACAAACACCGTACTCAGCAATTAAAACTCGAGCTGTGTGCAACCTCAAAGTTTCCCGGCTAACCCTGGCAACAGCATAGACTCAGAAACCAGCAAATAGACAAAACACCTTGTTTTACATATATGTAGGTGAGTGAATACTTATGTGTATATACATACACATGCATACATGTACGCATACAAACATACACACGTACATACATTCCTACATACATTCATACGTAAATTCATACACACATTCATACACACACACATATACATACATACATGCACGTATACATACATACATACATACATACATACATACATACATACATACATACACATACGCATATGTATATACCTGTACATGTCTACACATATGTATGCATAAGAGGGTGTGTGTATGAATGTACATATGTACATATTTACCTAACTAACTAACTAACTAACTTACTTACTTACTTACTAGCTAACTCACTCACTTACTCACTCACTCACTAACTAACTAACTGACTAACTAACTAACAAACTAACTAACTAACTAACTAAATAACTAACTAACTAACTAACTAACTAACTCTCTATGTATGTATGTATCTACCTACCTATCTATCTATCTATCTATCGATCTATCGATCTGTCTATGGATGACGTCACCTGAGGCTCTGTCTGTGGATGGTGCCGGGAATGTAGAAAGCGAGGTCCGAGGAGGGACTATGCTGTTATTATGTTTGTTCCGGGGGAGCCGAAGCTCGTTGTGCCTTAGTGTTAAGAGCGCTAGGTTTTAAAGTTCATTGAGGTTAGGGCCGTTTAGGGTTCAGGGCAGACTCAGTACGATTGCGGGCCTTTGTGAGCATAGAGGTAGTCAAAGCTTGAGGGTGCCAGTTTTGAGAGGGTTTGAGGGGTGTTTGGTTGAGTTTATAGAGGAGGCTTGCTATGCTATGTACCGGCAGCACAACTATATCGACTTTGTCTCTTCACAGCAAGGATATGCCCCGACACCTTTTTCCAAAAATCTGCTTAAAGGTTCCCCGTTTGGGGTTTTTAGATGTTTCTGAAAAGCTGCTTTCGGGTCCTGGGATCCTGCAACAGTGGTACTGTAAGGAACGCCCTGAACCCCTAATGCGCAAGCCTGATTAACAATCAATATCATTCCCAAGGGTGCCGTAACGTAAAAAGTCATAAACTATACTGTACCCTAAACCCCAAAACCCAAAGCGCTATTACAATGATCAAGGCAAAATCGGACTTAAACCAGGCCAACAGGGACAGAATAATAGTTGGGCGATGTTAGTATAGGGCCCTAAATAGTTACCAAAATTACTGTTAGAGCTCCTTATTATGATTCTTGTATAGTATACCCCAAAACCCTAAAGCCTAAACCCTAAACCCCTAAACCCTAAACCCTAAACCCTAAACCCTAAACCCTAAACCCTAAACCTTCTACTTATTAAGGCCTCTACATTCGGCTCCAGGGTCCTACGGCATCCTGGGTCTCCTGATAACGGACGGTTTTGGCACACTAGGGGTTTTGGGTTCAACGGTTTAGGGTTTAGGGTTTAGGGTTTAGGGTTTAGGGTTTCAGGTTTAGGGTTTAGGGTTTGGGGTTCAACGGTTTAGTGTTTAGGGTTTAGGGTTTCAGGTTTAGGGTTTAGGGTTTTGGGTTCAACGGTTTAGTGTTTGGGGGTGTAGTGCTCTGGATGTAGAGGTTTAGGTATGCTGGGGTCTGGGTGATATCATCCTGGAGTCTTAGTCAGGAAAGCTTGAACATTAAAGTTTAGGGTTTAGGGTTAAAGTGTGCTGCTCAATTTAGGGGTTATGCAGTCTCTGGGAACTTAGGCATCAACAGGACCCCAAATCGTGAGTCTGCAGTGGGTCACCCATCTGCCTATTTCTACGACCCAAGTCGCCCTCACACCCCACATGAATACAACACAAAAGCAACGCCTGCAATAAATGGCTCTACTTGTAGCATATTACGAAAATCCTTGTCACCACTGGACCACCAGCCCTTTCTCGTGGGAGGTAGCTGGATCGATCATTCTTTGGGAAGGATCCGGTGCCTGCATGGGCTCGTTCCGCAGTGGTACGACCGGCACTCGGGGTGCGCTCCTCGACCGCGACAGACAGAGTGGCCTTAACAGGCAGCTGCTCCGGTGTGACTTTAGACTGGGCCAGGTGCCCGCGGAGCTACAGGTCAGCCTCCCGTGGATCAACCGTCCGATTGGAGTAGGCGGAGCAGGAGCGGCCTATGTCACTTTAAGGCGACCTTTCTCTTGAGGAGCAGTTGCACCCTGTACCCCAGGTGCCGCAGTTGCGTGTCCTAGGTGGCTGCATTCTGCGGCAAGGCATCGCGGCGCCAAGCAGCTTTGTGGAGCGGTTTCCTCCTGCCTGTTCCAGCTGGTTCCTCCGGGTCTTAACACCACGCCGGCAAGACTGGCTTGCCTTGATGGAGAGGTTAGCGAATCAGTGCAGTTGCCTGAGGTTTTACCTAGACAGCAACAGCGCGAGACCTTCAGCCCAAATCCATAAAGTGATGGTGGCCGTCTTGTCTAAGGTTTAGGGTGTCCAAGCTCAAACATAACCAAGACAGCATGTGTCACGGTGATCAGTTCCGCCCCCCAAACTGAAGCTCTACTGCCTAAGTATAGTAGAAACCCAGAAGCAAAAGCCCCTATGTAATTTAGCAGCATACCCACGGATGCCTCCATCATCGAAGGGAACACACTTTTTGAAGGTCAGTCGCTCGACTTCAGATCTTGCGGCACTGCTTAGAAGCACCTCGGTCTGCCTTTAGAGGGTGCTTCACGGTTTAAGGTTCAGGGTTTGGGGTTTACGGTTGATGGTTTCGGTACAGCTCTAGGTCACTTGACCTAGGTGCAGGGAGTCTGCGCGAGACCAAGATATCAACGTTGGAGAGAGGGGCCACATTTCTAGGCAATGCCAGAAGAGCGCCCTCTCTTTCTTTTTTGTTTCTCTCTCTCTCTCTCTCACCCCCTGTCTCTCTCACTCCCTGCCTCTCTCGCTCTCTCTCTCTCTCTCTCTCTCGCGCTCTCTGTCTCTCCCTCTCTCTCTCTCTCTCTCTCTCTCTCTGAAATGTCACGAGCCCAATGTACCCCTGAATGTTCACGATGCATTTGTTAATGAATGTTACGATGCCGAATGGCATTGGTTCATGATCACTGAGGACTGGCTGGTCGCATAAAGGAATGTTTGCTTGACTGTTTGCGGCTGGGGAAAGTGATTGATCTTGGTTGCTCGGGATTGTGTAGATGGTTCCTTTGATTTTCACGCACACACACACTCTCTGTATCTCTCTTTTTCTCTCTCTCTCTCTCTCTCTCTCTCTCGCGCCTGGAAGCCATCATGTTGAAACAGCCCCTGCTTGAATGAGAAATATAGTAATTGCATGGGATCCCAATACCAGCATTCTTGAAGAACCGGGGTTAACCAACTGATCGGGGATACACATTACATCGATTTGTTCCGGCGGTGCGGCCCATAGCTACAGTTCTGTGGTATTGTAACTTTATTTGTTAAGTGGGGGTGCAGTTGTTTTGGTTGGGAGTGGCAGGGCTCCGTATCTGTGATACACTCGCTCCAGCAACAATTACTGAGTGCAGTTTTTTTTTTTTTTTATGCCTGCCTGTAGAGTTATTTCAACCTGTCTCCCTCGTCATGAATCTATGGATGCCAAGCTTTGCGTGATGAGTTGTTTGCGCATCTTGCTTGTTTGTTACAAAAATCGCAGTACTATCTCAGAATTGCCAGGATTTCAGAACCAGCTGTAAAGTGCAGAGTGTTGAACTCTGTGTAAATGAATCCTACGCCCTGGACCATACCCTACAGTTGTTTACCCCAATGTTTACGGCCAGTTTACCGTTTTGGGATGTTTCAGGGGCGGGTCTATGTTATCTGAGAGCACCTGTAGACTGAGAAGCACTTAGATCGCCGAAATCCAAAGTGCCAAGAGGCACCACCAGCAATTTCTTCACTACACCTAACCCCAAACTCCAAATGTTAGCCCTTAGACGCTACATCCAAAATCCTAAACCCCAAACCCCATACCCTAAACCTTAAGCCCTTCACCCTAAACCTGTAGAGCTCCCCAACTGAATGTTTGCAGTCCTACCATAAACCTCGACGTCTTAGGGTTTGGATGCATAAGGTTTAGGGCTTAAATCTCAATCCTCAAAGCCGTGAGCCTGCATGCGTGCTTCATACCACCCCAAAAAACTAAAGTTATCGTCGCAAAACCATGTTTAGCGGTTGAAGTCACACCGTGATATACGCACATTAGCAAGAATGGGCTCCATTATGGGTTTGTATAGTTTTCTGTGATGCCTCCCCAATTTGGCTCGGTATCGATCCTACCAAGCTGCAGCCAAAATCTGCTTTTAACAGTTTCCAATTCCAACACTTTTGGTTTTGGAGTTGATTGTAGGCGGGCTCCAACCTTCTGCTTTTCAAGCGTGCAAGTCTCTTCCTTCCCGGAATCCGAGGACAAAATCCGGATCCGTTCCGTTCTGGTGCTTTGGCAGCCAATTCGGCCGGTGTCAGGGTCCAGTGTCGGAGGTTAGGTTATTAAGGGTTGCAGGCCATTGAAGTGTTTGAGTGTATGTCAGTGTATGTACATAGGTTTGTTAATTAGTATCGACGGATGGACGGATGGATGTGTGGATGTCTGTGTGTACGTGTATGTGAAGGCACACCGAGTCCCTTGCTATAATCTGGATTTGTTTGCATGCACATGTAGATACAGGCTGTTTTGCCTAAACTTTAAACCTTAAGCCCTAAACCCTAAACCGTAAATCTTAAACCCCAGACCTAGACTATAAACACCGCAGATGACTAGTGTCACGAGATATAGACCGTGCTGCTGCAGCTTTCTGGCCATGGGTCGGAAGGGATACAGCCCATTGAAAAAACGGAACCGAAACAAAAAAGATAGCGCTTTAGGAGTTCAGGCAGGGTCTCGCAAGAGAAGTCGAGGGGAAAAGTCTCTAGGGCCTAGTGCTGTGGAGCATTGTGCCATTGTTTGCAGGTTTGAGGCACTGCGAAGACGCTTTGGGGATAGATACCCTAAACCCTAAACCCTAAATAAACCATCCCCAAATGCTGAGGCACTACCTTAGCCGTGAAGAACGACTGCCCGGGCCCAGTCATGGGGGGGTGGGGCAGGCACAAACCCTAACCTCTAAAGTCTAAACCCTAACCCCTAAACCCTAAACCCTGACCCCTAAAGTCCTGAATCCTATATAAGCGCCAACCCCAAACCCTGAATCCCTGCACGCCTGTCCAGGATCCTGAGGCGTGGAAGCCGAACTTCCGAAATCCCTGACATCCCCAAACCTTAAAATTCAAGACCTAATCAGGGTTGAGGGTTTAGGGTTACCCTAAACCCATCGAATCGTAAAGAATTGGGGGTTTAGGGTTGAGGGTTTAGGGTTACCCTAAACCGTTGAACCGCAAAGACTTAGGGTTACCCTAAACCGTTGAACCGTAAAGCCCTGAAGCCCTAAACACCCTAAACCCGAAGCCCCCATGCAAAACGGCAACCTTGTCGTAACCCCAGATCGACTTCTCTCTGTTCTGATCCCCAAACCCTAAACCCGAAACCCTAATTCTGATTTAAGGGATTGAACCAAGACCAGTACTGTGCCATTATTGGGGGCTCCTTGCTGACATTATGGTTGCATTGGGCTTTGGGTTTAGGGTTTAGGGATTTAGGGATTTAGGGTTCAGGGTTTAAGACGCATGCCAACCATCAAGGCCTGTGTGCTATCCCCATAATCGGGGCCTTTGCTTCAGGCCTTTGCTTCAGGGATTTGCATCAGAAGGACTTTACAGAAGTATCTAGGTCGGCAGGATCGCACAGCGCTTGGATTAGCGAAAAATGGCTACAAGAAGCAATGTTAAAGGTTGTGTAGTGGCTTCCAGGGTTTGAGGGTTTTCTGAAGAAAGGGAAAATGTCCAATAACATAGAAGCTCCAACAATCACCTACATTATTTTGGGGGGTGCCTTATGACATAAAGGACCCCGAAGCCCTATTCTAATTATTAAGGCCCCTGTATTAGGGATCTTACCTTCTTGAGGATGCCCTCAGATAGCAGAAGGGGTGGTTATCCAAGCTTTCTTCGAGCTAGCCGTGGGGTTTCCCCCAAAGGTCCCTGACGGGTTCTTGGGTGACCAGAAGCATTTCAAGACGGGTCATTTTTTCTTATTAAAGGCTTTTTATGAGTTTTATAGGGGCTTGGGGTTCAGATTTGAGGGCTTAGACCCTAAACCTGAAGCCTTAAACCCCTAAACCCCTAGACCCAAACCCCGAAGCCCTAAACCCTAAACCCTAAACCCTAGACCCTAAACCCTACACCCTAAACCCTGAACCCTATACCCTAAATCCTAAACACCAAGTTCCCGCTGCAGGTGAGAACCTAGACCTGACTGGAGAGACGTGGTACAACTGCAATACCTACTATGCCGGAGCCCTGGGTGCGGTTTAGGGTTTAGGGTTTAGGGTTTAGGGTTTAGGGTTCTTTTGGGTTTAGGGTTCTTTTTGGGTTTAGGGTTTAGGGTTCTTTTGGGTTTAGGGTTCTTTTGGGTTTAGGGCCTTCGGGATTGTGCGTGGTGGCGGGTCTGATTGGGTTAAAAGCTACAGGGCTCTCCTTGCAAGTCTAGACTGCAGTGATGCTTTTTGGGGTGCTTCCTGGCCAAAACCCCACATCCTAAGGGTTTAGGGTTTGGGGTTTGAGACCGAACCAGCATTAAACGCCTTGCCCGGCCTCGCCACTACAATCCCCTCAACCACTCCGTGGCAACGTCCTCGCTTCATCAACGCTCCTACAGTAGGGATCCGAATAATAAGGCACTCAACAAAAAGGAGGTTTTATGAACCAGTGGTCTACAGTAGTCACTACGATAGAAGAACGAGGCACAGGTGGAGCTCAGAACAGAGATGGTAGGGTATGGTTTCGGGTAGAGGATTACCATCGAGATACTCAGCAATGTTGGAAGCGAGGAGGTTGGGACACAGCGCCAGGCTTCCTCCGATCTTGTTGCTTTAGTTTGCAACCGGCGGCTGAAGTACTCTGAAGTCATCTCGAAGCTCTCTCTCTCTCTCTATCTTTATCTGTATATGTATTTACTATGTGTCTGTTTATGTATATATGTGTGCCTTAGCTTCCATGCTGTTTGTATAGTATGTTGCCGTCAAGAGCTTGCAGATACCTCGCAAGCCTTTACTAACACAGCTCGCGCAGATATGACCCGGTATCCCAAACTTCAAGTTACGAAGCCACCAAACCCGACCCAGGGTTTAGGGAGGGAAGGGAGAGGGAGAGGGGACAGGGAGAGGGAGAGGGAGAGGGCAAGGGAAGGGAGGGAGGGAGGGAGGGAGGGAGGGAGGGAGGAAGGAAGGGAGGGAGGAGGGAGGGCGGGAGGGAGGGAAGGAGGGGAGGGAGGAGGGAGGGAGGCTTCAGAAATCAGACGGAAGCTCAACACTCCCAATTCTCTTTCAGAGCCTGAAGGATCCCTCCGAGGCCTAAACTTTTCGGGTTTAAGCTTTGGGGCGTAGGGCTTCGGGTTTAGAATTTCTATAACCCGCAGTCCCTTATCCGTAAACCCTCAAAGTTGACACGAAAAGCCCTACGCCCCAAATCGTAAGGTTAAAGGTTAAAGATCCCCAAGCCTTCGATCCTAAAGTTGAAGTTACAAGTTACAATGCCTGTGCACTAACTATAAATCCTTAACCCCTAGACCTGAAGCCTTAAGGCCGAAAGCTACACCTCAGTTTTTCGTGGTTTCGCAGCGGACCCCTACGCTCAGGTAGTGACGGAGCGTGCCTCGGCCCAACTTTCTATTTACGGAGCAGCATGGGGCCTAGGGCCTAGCAAGTACGAGTTAGGGCTAATCTATGGGTCCTGACAGGTTTTGGGGCTTGGGGACTAGTCAAGAGTTTGCTCATAATATTGGGGCCTGAACAGGTAAAACTACTATTTTGAGGGTTCCTTATTGTAATTATAGTATAATGGACCCCAAAACCTTATTCTAATTCTTAAGGCCCCGAATATAGAAGCCTGTCATAGATCCGTTATAGAACCCTTTAAGGATCCCCTTAAAGGAGCCCTATGAAACCCTATTCTAATTCTTAAGGCCCCTACATTTAAGGACTTCTTAAAATTCACGGGGTTCGGAACTGGGACTCGCTCAGGGGCGTTTTCATCCTCCGGGATTTCACGAACCTTGGGTGCTTTAAGGGTTTGGGGTTTAAGGGTTTAGGGGTTCAGGGTTTAGGGTTTAAGGGTTTAGAGGCTTAGGGTTTAGGGTTTACAGGTTTAGGGTTTAGGGGCTTTAATTAGCCCTTAGGCTTGGCTTACGAAACCTGATTTGGCACCACGGAGCCTGAACCTTGCTTGTTTAGGCTTTCGGGTTGAGGGCTTACTAACCCCTAGACGCCAAATCCCGACCCTGAACCACGGCTGCAACTAGAGGAAGTCGGTGATGAAACACTATGTAAAGCCGATATTCCCGACACCACCTGGTACAGGTAGTGCCATTTTCCCAGAACCCATGCCGCAAAATCCTGCTGAAAGCTCAAAACCCCCACCGCAGACCCTGACCTTGTCAAAAGCCACTCTAAAAACGATACAGCAGAAAGCCATGACAGTTAAACACATGCGGATGCAAAGGACATTTCTGGCAACAGCAGGCACTTAAACCCTAAACCCTTGTTTTTTTTTCCTAAGCCCTGTCACGACCTTCAACAAAATCGTCATGGTCATCACCCACTGAGTCCCAATTTCGAACATCGCGCCGCGGCGGTCTTGCTTCTGGGCCCGGACCCTGGTAAAGGATGTTCCAGAAAGAGTGGCTGTCTTAAAAGGTCCTATAAGGGCTGCTCAACGTTTTTTTTTCTGAAAGGGTTACTTGATACAAGGGTTCATACAAGGGCCTCGATATTCCGAACAACGTTCTTTTCAAGGATGCAGATTTAGGGGTCTACGGGGCTGTTGGGTTTACGGTTTCTGATCCAAGGCTGAAGATTTGCAGGGATGAGGGCGCAGGGCACTGGGCTGCAAAACTTCGCTTCAAGAAGGCGACTTTGGAGGTTTCTCTTAGTTGGTTCAGGAGAATTGCAGCGGAGGATTTAGGGTTTAGGGTTGGCCAAACCCCACAAAAACTCCAAGACATGCTTCCTAGCTTTCATCTTGTTGTTCTGCCGGTCAGGACGAGAACAAGAGGCGGCAGGGTGGCGCCAAGGGCGTCTGCACGTGCCTTTTTCGCAACAGGGACCCTGCTTAGCCTGTGGGAATTCCGAACTTGATTTGGCGGCGTAATCACTGAGAGTTGTTGAAATCGCTTATAGCTTATATTTAGGCATAAGAAGCTGAAAGTAAGATTTAAAGATCAGCCATACTATGCAGTTGAAACCTTGACATCAGGACAACAAGCAAGCTGAACCCAAGCAAGAAGTTTGCCTACACTTCTGTATATGCATTGCGTGCACGCGCATGAATCGCTGTATAAATGCACTGACAACAATCTTAGATGTAGTCAGCATGTGAGCTTCGTAGTGAGAACTGTGGGAACAATAGCTCTGCCACGTTTGACGTAGCACCTGTTGTTGCAATTGCCATGGTAGTGCTTGACATCGTCGTTGTCGTCGTTGCTGTGGTCGCGTAGTAGGAAGAAGCCGGAGGGGACAGGCAGAGAAGGAACAGCAGGATACTGTGTGGGACTCGGTGTAGTGCTTGCAAGCAGCAGCGGAAGCAGCAGCAATAAAAGCTGCAACCGTGTTCTGACAGAAGATACGACTTTCTTACAGCTAAACTTGGTTGGGATCACTAATTGCAAGTGAGAGTTGCAGTTACGAAAGATAGTGGCTTCCGGCATTCGTACTGGTATGTCCGCCCGCAAGAAGGACTGTGGTTCGAGTCTTTACGGAATTGGGTTCGATACCCTCGTCGCTGCTCAGGAACTCCACTTCTACCTCTACCCTGCCGCCCGGCCGCAGAGCTTCGAGCTTCAGGACCATTTAGGGTTTAGGGTTTAGGGTTTAGGGTTTAGGGTTTAGGGTTTAGGGTTTAGGGTTCCGGCAGGGTGTACTGGGCTTGTTGCTGTGAGCATCAAAGCAAATACTACTAAAGCACAAAAGGCATGTAGGGGGATGCAATAGTGTGACTACATAAATAGTATTGCAGGGTCATGGGCTCTCCAGACGTACTAACAAACCTAATTTTCCTAAACCCTAAACCTAGTAAATCCTAGTCCCTAAACCGTTGACGCTATTTTTTCGCAAGAGCTCCGTCTAAAATTCATCCAGCTTTTCTCTAAATTCCTTTCTGTTTGAGTCAACGGGGTCGGTGCGTTAGACGTCGAACAGAATTCCTATCTGGAATCCAGAGTCTGGATTCTGTAAGTTTGTTCTACAGAGCTTCAGACTCTAGTTTCCTAGTTCATAACTTTTTCATCACAGTACTTCATCGTACGGTGCAGTTTGGGTGTGGCTTTCCCGACAACTGCAAGATGCTGCGTACGCAAAGTCTTAAAGTGATCGCAAGCACCTCAGCCCACACCACTGAGGAAGGAACCTCCTGAATCGTTTCTGGGGGTCTGGGTAGATTTTTTGGGGGGCCTAGATAAATACCACTACTAGTTTGCAGGTTCCTTTTGTGTCTAGAGTATGATGTACCTCAGAACCAAGTTCTAATTAGTAAATTAAGGCCCCGTAGTTTTCAGAACAGTGGGTTTTAACCACCCCCCAAACCCTCCAAGCCGGCAATCCACAAAGCTGAGGTGCAAGGATAGCAAGCATTGCTCTACGCATGAGTGCTGTGAGAAGAAGATGGACGAGAAGAAGAGATAGCAGGGAGCAGCATAAGGGTTCAACTTCAGGAGCGGTTGAGGGTTCAGCGTATGGGGACTCCTCGGATTCATATTTTTAGGGTGTCACAAGGTTTCGTAGGGCTTTACGAGGCTTTTATGGTGCAGGGGTTAGGGTTTGACCAAGGTTGGCCTTAAACCCTAGACCCCTAGACCCCTAGAGCCCTAGAACCCTAAACCTTTTCAGAGGCTGTACGAAAGACTCACCAGGACCTTGCATCTTCAAACAGTCCGATGCCCGCTCGACCCGAGCCTTCGACTTACTATAGGGGCCTAAAGAATTACCTATACTATTTTGGGGGGCTCCTTATTGTAATCGTAGTATAAGGGGCCCCAAAACCCTATTCTAACTATGAAGGCCCCTGTGTTACTGAAGTCTGCAATACAGTTTCTTTTCATGTCTACGGTGGGCCTTACTACAGGGTCGTAACCATACTTGGAGGGTCGGGGGACTTAGTAAATGGTTATTTTACAGACTTATAAGTACTGTAACCCCAATTAGGGTCCCTTTTAGGGTACTTATAAGTCTACTTATTTCCTACTTACTAAGTCTCCCGACCCTCCAAGTAATGGCTGGCCGATGAATCTTTGGGAGCTACATTGGAGATTGTAAGAGACG
>CAJNDV010033257.1:0-26353 GCA_905221635.1 Symbiodinium sp. CCMP2456
GGGTTTAGGGTTTAGGGTGTCAGAGGGCTTCCTGTGGCCGTCGAGCATACGACCTATCCGGAACACCGAAGGATGGGCATGTCCAGAAAGAGTAAGAAACGACACACAGAGTGCGACCAACAAGGAGGAGGAGGCTTCTGCTTCTCACGTCGGGAAAGACAAAACCCAATCGCCGTGAGACTTCGCCAGAGAAGAAGAACGAACAATAAAGGACAAGGTAACCCCTGAACTCGGAGCACTACGCACTGAAACCCGTACCCCAAACCCAAGAGAGCTTATAGTAGAAGCCCAAAAGTTGGAAACCCAATAGCCTCAATCCCGAAGAGTAATGTATAGGGAATCCCAGCACTATTTGTCCTTTATCCGGTTTCCAACTTTTTGGGGCTTACTATACTAAACCCTAAACCCTAAACCCTAAACCCTAAACCCTAAACCCTGAACCCTGAACCCTAAACCCTAAACCCTAAACCCCATAGGCTTTAGGGCTTCGGCCCCTCCATACCCACTCGAGCCGAACCCTGACTCGGACATCTATCCTAAGGTTCAGGGTTTAGGGTTTAGGGTTTAGAGTTTAGGGTTTAGGGTTTAGGGTTTAGAGTTTTGGGTTTAGGGTGTAGAGTTTAGGGTTTAGGGTTTAGGGTTTGGTTTACGGTTTTGGGTTTAGGGTTTAGGGTTTAGGGTTAAACGACGCCTAATGTTAGAATTTGGGTTGTTGACGGTATCATGCAAGGGCCTTAGGAATTCAAACAGAGTTCTTCCAGGGATTCTGCTATGGGTTCTATGAGGACGGGGTGTAGTCCAATTTTTGTAAGGAACCCTCACGGGAATAGTATTGCTCAGTACGCAGGCTTCTCGATATCAATGAAACCTACAGAAACCATCATCTGTTTCTTCGTTGCAATTCTGAAGCAGTGTGGAAGCCTTCAAAGTTTCGGGTCTGGGGCGTAGGCTACCCTACACCCTAAACCCTAGACCCTAAACACTAGACTAGACCCAAACCTAAATCCTAAGCACCAAACACTAGACTCTTAACCCTTTGGGGTTGGATGGCTTCCGGTCCTTGGGTGAAGGTGAATCAAAGCATCACGACTTGCCACGGCGCTTTTGAAACCGATCTGAACAGCTCCGGTCTGTTGCGGAGCAGCTGAAGCCCATTCGGGTGGTTTGAAACCGTGAGGGTGGCGGCTGGTTGGATAAGGGTTGGGATGTTTTGGGGTTGAGGTCTGTGTCTTTTTTTGGAGGGGTGCTTGACGCTTTGCAGTTTCGATTTGCGATTTAGGGTTATCAAGTCGGCTACAATGCTCCTGTTGTCCACGTCCTCAGACTCAGACTATGAGCTGCCAAAGGTGAGACGTTCCGGACTGGAGTAGGCAAGCCGCTGCAAGCGGAAACTCCAAATGTTAACCCTAAATTCTTGACCATATTCTTCTGTGGGTGCGGGCATGGTTGCTAGCACGCCGACCGAAACTCTCGAAACAACTAGTCTGAGGAGTAGTTGCTGGTACATAATATGAGCATGTTGAAAATGCGTACTTGTTCAAAATACGCCTAAATCCTGAACCCCAAACCCTAATCCCTAAATCCTGAACCCTGTCAGAACCCCTGTTTGCAACCCCGAACTCATGTCTGCGGCTCATGGGATGCCGTTCTTGACTCAGCCTCTTGGACCTTGGTGGGGCTCTGGGCTTTAGGGTTTAAAAGCTTTAGGGTTTAGGGTTTAGAGTTTAGGGTTTGGGTTCAGGGCTTTGTGTTTCGGGGCTTCTTTTCAAGGTTCACGGGTTTAGGGTTTACAGTAGGGGTTCAGGCTTTAAGGATGTTTCGGGCTTAATTTCGGTTTAGGGTTTAAGGTAACCTAGGCCACACAATGTGAAAAGGTTCTCTAAGCCCTAAACCAAAACCCCTAAACTTTAAACTCCTAAACCCTAAACCAAAAACCCTGAACCCTAAACCCCAAACCCTAAACCCTAAACCCCAAACACCAAGCCCTAAACCCTAAACCAAAAAACCTAAACCCTGAGCCCTAAACCCCAAACACTAAACCCTAAACCAAAAACCCTAAAACCCTGAACCCTAAACCCCAAACACTAAACCCCCATGAAGGAGCGAGGGGCAGTCTGCATGTTGGTGCCCCGAGCTGGGGATTCGAGTGCTGCCGCGCGTGATTTTAGGGTGGATTTTGAGGGTTTTAGGATTTAGAGGGCTTCAGGGTTTGAGGGTTTTAGGGTTTAGGGTTTAGGATTTAAGGTTTAGGGTTTGGGATTTGAGGGTTTTAGGGTTTAGGTTTAAAGGTTTTGGGGTTCAGGGTTTAGGATTTAAGGTTTAGGGCTCCTTGACGGGTTCCCTTTAAAGGACCCCTTTCACAGGAGCCCTTACAGGAGCCCCTTAAGGGGCTAAAGGGTATGGGGCTGTAGGGAACAAGGTTCAGAGCTTTAGGGCTTGGGGTCTGGGATTTAGGGTCTAGGGCTTGGGGGAGAGGGGCTTGGGCTTGTTTCAAAGATTTGGGGGGTGAGGAGTTGAGAAGTTTGGTTGTAAATTCTTGTCAGCTCGGGCTTCAAGCTAGGGTTTAGGGTTTAGGATTTAGGCTTAGGTTAGATTCTGGTTCTATACTAGGGGTCTAGCAGTCTAGCATCAGGGCCTCAGCCGTTTCAGGGATTGGGATGCCAAGGCTGTCGGGCCTGTTCTGAGGTGTTAAGCGGATACGGCTTTGTGGGTTGACTGGTGGAGCTGCAATGGCATCAATATCGATGCACTGCAATGGCCAAGAACATGCTCCTAGCTCAAACCCAGCATACAGGCTTCTTAGATTCTTCCGATTTGAGATCTGCACATCTTCACGATACTCTTAGCGGTGCCCCGGCCTGACCCCTTGCCGGACAGCTGCCGCCGCAAGGTCGGGTGGTGCTCTCTGCCGTCGAGGGAGGGCGGGACGGAGGTCCTCAATTGCCGGTCTGTTGAGTTGAGTATGTTCCTTGCTTGACATGGCTCAGGGCTTGCGGATTTGGGATGTGGGGTGGTTTCGGCTTAGGCTGAGAGGTTTGAAGGTTTTACGAGTGCAGGATTCAGGGGTTCAGAATTGTTTTCAGGTTGATGACGGTTTGTGGATCACTCTCCCCACGATGACGGTTTGTATATCACTCTCCCCTCGGTGGGTGTTGAGGCTGCACTGTAAAAGCCGAACCGAAAATCGTCCATAGGAGAATACTACTCTTACTTGGGCGCTGTGCCCAAACTTCTCGGGAATCAGCTCCAGCCAAGTTGCTGACGCTCCATGCAGGAAACGTTGGCGTCCACAACCTGCAGAACTACCCGTCTAACCCTAAACTTTAAACCGTATAAACCCCAAACCCTAAAACTTTAAGCCATATAAACCCCAAACCCTAAACTTTAAACCGTATAAATAAACCCCAAATCCGTCTAGGCAACGCCCCAACGTTACCTAAAGCATCCACCTAAGCCCCTGAACTCGAACTTCAACCCTTCCACGCAGCACGCAAGGGAAAGACTAAAGCTGCAAAATGGACCCACGAAGCCCTAAACAAACTAAAACCTAAACCCCTAAACCCTAAATCAAACCCCAACCACATCACCACGCTCGGCAGCCCCATCTAAACAGGGCTCCGTGGAACCCAAATCCGAACTCTCCATCACCCTGACTAACCACATTTAGGGTTTAGGGCTTAGGGTTTAGACTTGGGTTTAGGGTTTAGGGTTTAGGGCTCGGATTTGGGTTTAGGGTTTAAGGTCTAGGGTTTAGCCAAAAGCAGCACTAAATCCTTACACCCTACACCCATAGCCAGAAACCCCTAAACCCCGCAAGAAACCCCCAAAACTGAACCCTACCCTTAAATCCTTAGGCCCTAAACCCTACACCCCTAATCCCTGAAGCCCTACCTGTAGCTGAAAAGAAACACCTTTTCATTTAAGGGTTCCTTAGTATGGATTTGTATATATAGTCCCTTAAAAGGTAGGTCTTTTGGGCCACTGGTAAACCCTAAACCCTACCCCTGAAGCCCTAAACCGTACTGTAGGGGCCTTAATAATTGGAATAAGGTTTTGGGGGTTCCTGATTATGACTATAGTACAATAGACCCCCAAACCTTTATTCTAATTATTAAGGCCCCTATCTTAAACCCTAAACCTTACACCCTAAACCCTAATCCCGAAGCCCTAAACCCTATAATATCAGCCCTAAACCCTTTAATATGAACCCCAAGCCCTACAATATAAGCCCTAAACCTTGTAATATGAACCCCAAACCCTATAATATCAGCCCTAAACCCTTTAATATGAGCCCCAAACCCTACAATATAAGCTCTAAACCCTTTAATCTGAACCCCAAACCCTACAAAAATAAGCCCTAAACCCTTCAATATGAACCCTAAACCCTTTAATATGAACCCCAAACCCTATTTTGCCCTATAAAAATAAGCCCTAAACCCTATGACAGCGCCTCGAAGGTCGGCTCTTCTCTCGGCCGTGGCACGCAGATGATCATCGGCACGGCCAAAACGTTGGTGCCGGCGTTGATCTGTGCAGTCCAGGCGAATGTATTTTGGGGTTTGGGGTTTAGGGTTTAGGCTTTAGGATTTAGGGTTTAGGATTTAGGGTTCCCATAGGCCCCATAGTAGTTCCTTTTTGGGATTACCTAATAGGATCCTAAATACAAACCACAAAAAGGAACTACTTTAGGGCCTATGGGTAGGGGCCTTCATAATAAGAATGGGGCTTTGGGGCCCGCTAGACTATACTTATAATAAGGAACCCCCAAAACCCTATTTTAATTATTAAGGCCCCTATATTAAACGCTGAGCCCTGAATCATGCAGGGGTATCGAACCTAAACCCTAACCCCTGAAGGGTTGTAGAAGTTAGGATTCACGAGTTGCCGGTTCAAGCGTTTCGGCTGTCAAGGGTTTCGTTTTTGGAGTTGTGGGTATTGGTCTTCCGGGGCTTTCGGTTTGTTTATAGAATGGAACAAAACCCTCGGTTCCGGAAGTCAAGAAAATTGCGGATCCGGATGTAGGGTTGAGGAGTTTAGGGTAGGAGCTCATTATACTTAGGGCTCTACCCTAAACCCTAAACCCTAAACCCTAAACTAAGACCTACGGGACAAATGCCAAGGGAGTGAGCTCCGACTTGCAGGAGGGCCATGCTTCGGAGTCTATGCCTGCTCTGCAGAAGGGCGCAACTACGATGGAAGGGTTCAGGGCCAAATTTGGGGTTCAGCGTTAAGAGTGTACCTATAGTCTCCATTGCAGTCCCTTTTTTGGTTTACCCATCAAAAACACACTAAAGTTGACTAAAGCATCGTTCGAAGACCGACTGTGGAGCTGTCTAGAGCAGCAAACCAATGTACATACACATATCTCTATATCTGTATATTATTTCTACATAAACGAGTATACGAACGGTCTGGCAAACAGTGCTACCAACCAACCAACGCTTTCTGCCATTTGTGATTGGCCAAGCAGCCCAGAAGGTGATGCGCTTGTCGTACTTGGCTGTCCGATCACAAGAAACGGGTATGCGTTTACGCGCAAGGTCCCTGGACTCAAAAAAACAGCCAAAAGTCTGCTTCGACGACTCTGGTTTAGTTTTGAGGGTTTGCTATCCTCCAAAACCTACTGCTTTTGTTTGATTTTGTAGGCTCTTACGGTGAACCCTAGTATAGAATTTATAGTGACCCTACAAAGAGTAACTTCTGGTAGGTTTAGGTACAACTAACCTCTAAGCCTGGTAATGTGCAGTCGACATCCGTCACACACGCGCGTGCGCGCCAGGTGTGTGAACATGGCACCACTGCCAGAGTCGCCAGATAGCTCCTAATGTAGGGGCCTTGATATTAGAATAGGGTTTCGGGGTCCATTATACCAGAATTATAACAAGGAACCCGCAAAATAGTATAGGTAGTTATTTAGGCCCCTATACTACACCTGAAACCGTCAACCCCTAAACCCGAAACCAGCAAGAGTGATAGCCAGATAGCTGCTGAGATTGTTCAAGAGAAGGGAGGTGCTGCCAAGTAGCATGATCGTACAAATAACCGAAGATCATGGGCGCGAAGATGCGTGCGATTGCTTGAAAGGCCTGCGAAGGCTGCAGCGCACACAGCACCCCGAAATCTGTACCAGAAAAGTGCCTGCACCCTAAATCTGTCTGTGTTCTAAGAGTCCTCGCCTGCTGGTATCCCAGAGCCCTGCCGTAGATGTTTTTCGAGCAGATCGTGGTCAGGAGCGACGACGTGGTCGGCGAGATGAGGTTGCCTGATCTGGGGTATCTGGGGTAACCAACACAAAGCCTTTCCTATCCACCGTCACCAGCCATACATCCTGACACATATCTTACTTCGTGTTCGCAGCCAAGGTGCCTCCGGAAACTTGGAAGACCGCCTCAACAGCCATGCAACATGCCACTTCTTACGACCCCTAGCACAGCCCACAAGAACGCGGAAAGGCGCTACAAAATCCTATAAACCCTATAAGCCCTAGAGAATCTTTAAACCCTAAACCCCAAGCACAAGAAGCAGACGTGTCTGTCAATGACTTCAGCTCAGCCACACAGACCGCGAACCAAAATGGAGAGGGAGCTAAAGCCATTCCTGATCTTCGCGATAAGCTGGGGTGGCGGACTAAAATGACAAGCTGAACCTTGCAACCCACCCACCAGGGCTTAGGGTTCAGAGCTCATTGTCAGAAGTGGTGTTGACTGCCGCCCTCACTGCATCTATCGCTATTGAGCGCTAGTCAATCGAAAGTTTCACTGGATTCTTTTGACTTGAAGCTCCTTGCGACGTTGGCAAGCATATAATAAGGACCTTCAAGTGACCACTGTCTTCAGCAAGACATGGCCGGACGAGCTTCCAACGAAGCCCAATGTTCGGAAGACACCGCCGATGACAATGGTGAGGTTCTCGCCGAAACACTTCAACATAGGCTTGTACACAAAGACCTGAGGGCTAGTGAACAGTGAGAGGGCGCACCGACAGAGCCAATGGGGCTTAGAAGCGCACCTGACTCTATAGTACTTAGGCTTTGAGGGGAGGGATCCGATTTGGGCTCCACTATCCCGCCAACATCTCCTTATTGAACGGCTGTTCACTAAACGCGGGCTCTACTTTAAGCCAGGGAGCAGCGACTAGGAACATTGTCACTCCGGCAATGGTAAATAACGCTCCATAGAACTGGCCGCTGGCAACTTGGTCGCCTGGGTAGTACATGTCCTGAGTGGGTAGGGCTGCTTTGAGGGTTCCTATAATAAGGGCTCTTGTACGGGTTCTACACGGGATTCTTATGGGGTTTAAGGTTTATTTATGTGTTCATAGAGGGTTTAAGGTTTATTTATGTATGGGTTCAGGATGGCTCAGGATGTAGGGCTTGCCATGGCAATGCATGGCCAGTGCGAGGCTAACACTCATGTGCTGGGAGCCCTAAACTCTACACCTGCAAAAAGACGAGGTCCCTAATCCCTGATCAGATCACTAAACCCTAAACCCCAAACCCCTAAATCACAAAGTCCTAAACCAACCTCTCTTCCCGTAGCCGGGATGCCATGAGGTAGTAGCCTGTGACACTCTCGAAGGAGGCAAAGCCCAGCATGAAGAGGAACCCTGCACCTCTCTTCTTCAACAACCAGGCCCCAAAAAAGTTTCAACTTTTTGGGATAGATCGGCCCGAAAAAGTTTCAAGTTTTTGGGATAGATCGGCCCAAAAAAAGTTTCAACTTTTTAGGATAGATCGGCCCAAAAAAGCTTCAAGTTTTTAGGATAGACCTACTATACAAGGCCAAAACGTTTAAAGTTCTCCCATTGGCTGTCTAAGGCACCGAAGAGGAGCCCGGCAGACCATGGGATGTAGTCCTGGGCTATTTTAGGGTTTAGGGTTTAGGGTTTAGGGATTTGAGGTCAAGGGGTTTATGAGTTTAGAGATTGAGGGGTTTCGGGCTGGGGGCTTAACTTCTAAGGACTTGTAGGAGTTTAGAGGTTTAGAAACCCTAACTCTGAGCTCTAAACCCGAAACCTAAACTCTAAACCCTAAAAGCGTCAGAGGCTTAGGGCGTTCGGGGCGTGGAGGCTCTAGAGCCCTGAAAAAGGTCGTACGTCGTAGGGTTTTGCGGTTCATTCAGGGTTCAGGCTTTCTGGGTGGCGATTTAGGGTTTAGGGTTTAGGGTTTTAGGGGTTTAGGGTTTAGGGTTTAGGGTTTAGGGTTTAGGGTAAGGTTAGGAGGTATGGAGTGTAGGGCTTATACTAACCCTAGTATCCCTCATAGCAACCCTTAGAATAACCATGACAAAGGCTCCTGTAGTAAGCCAGTAAGCCTCTAAGTATCCTCCGTATGACCCTTCCCAGCAGCCCATGTAATACAACCTAAGACTAACGCTTAGCGTCATTCGAGCATGCCTTACAGCAACCCTGAGGAGCCAGTCATCTGCGTCGAGCGGCGAGGCCTGTGTCGGCAGAGGATTGGCGCGCCTGCAGTCGCGACGCAGCGGCTCCTCAAAAGATCCGTGCACCGTTCCCACTCCCCAGTTGTGGTTTGAGCTTTGGGGTAATCTAGGGTTTGGGGTTTAGGATTTAGGGCTTTAGGGCTGGTTCAGGGTTAAGGGCCCGCTCAAGGTCGTTATGCAAAGAGTGGGGTACTTTAGCCAGGGATCCACGTCTTTCTTGAAAGCTCACGCCCGGGACTGGCACCGGACCCATGTAGAGGGATAACATGTACAGGGATAACATGACTAGTATAATTGTCTTCCTTGAGAGCCCCTATATTAGTCTAGTGTAAGAACCCTCTTCTATAATTACTTTAGAACCCTCTCGAGGCTTATGAGGGTCCTCTGCTGAAACCGTATATATAATCGTGACTCTCATGCTAGCCCCCTCATAGAATCCTTTAAAGGAGCCTATAGAATCCTTTCAGGCAGCCCGCGTACAAGGTTCAAAGGAACCCTTATAAAAGCCTGTCAAGACGGGAACCCTTCATTACAGAATCCTACAAGGGTTTAGGGCCGTTTAGGGTTTAGGGTTTTGGGTTTAGGGCCCCTTATAAAAGTCGTTAACCCTTAGACATAGAACCCCCCGCCCATGTTCTGGCCAGTCCTCTGCTTTCCTCGGCTGCAACCTGCGTTCCTGCTCCTTCAGGCAAGCCGGGAACGTTTAGGGCTTAGGGATTGGTTATACATATATATATATATATACATATATATATATAGGGTTCTGGATCGAGCTGCCTGTAGCAGCATTGCCAGCTACCCCACGTGCCGAGTGCACGCGTGACCGGTGCCGCCATTCGCTCCCCTACGTGGCATCGCCGGTGGAGAAAACGGAGATCGACGGCAAGGCGGCGTATAAAAGCTGCCAGGCAAGCTGGAACCACCCCAGCCTTCAAGGACATTGCCCTGCTGCAAAGCCACCACAGCAGACCACGGTACCGCGAAGCCCGAATGGGCCGCAAGACTCAGCAATGGGGAAGCTGGGACGAAAGGTGGCGTGGGCAGCGAGCATCCTCTGGCTGGCAGCAAGCGGCAGCTGGCCAGTACTGGGACTACCAAGAGCACCGCGAGAACAAGCCCCGGGGACCCAGAAAGCCAGAGGACAGACAACGCTTCCCCTCCTACACCATGATGGAGCTGGAAGTGCCAACGCCGAAGGAGGCCAGTGGCAGCAACGACAAGGAGGTGACCATGCCAGGCGACTTGGTACGGGGCATCCAACGCTTTGTGACGATCGCCCGCAAGGCGGAGGTCAAGGTAAGAAAGGCGGAAGAGGAGAGGGAGCAGATCCTGGGCAGATGGCAAAAGTACCAGGAGGAGCTCCAGGCGTCCTTTGTGAAGGAAAGGGCCAAGTTCAAGAAGGACCTGCAGCAGAACCAGGACGAGCTCGACAAGCTCCACGACGCCCAGCACGAAGCCCTTGCGGACCTCAAGGATGCCTTCGACAACCCGGTTGCCAAGAAGAACAAAGAGCCCCAACGGCCAACCGAGGAGGAGATGGACGACTGGATGAGATTGATTGCGGAGTGCGACGACGAACCCGACGCCGAGATGACGGAGGCGGTCGCGGAGAAGCTGGGCAGGAGCCTTCGCCACTATCTCGCCGGAGAACCTCGAACGCCACGACGCCCCCGGGCCAAGGAAGAGGCGGACACACCTCCCAAGGAGGACGACGGGCGACGTCGACGGTCCAGTTTGACATCGCTCGACGACTTCATGGAGGCAGCCAGTGGTCTGGTACGGAGACGAAAGAAGCAAGAAGCAGAGGCCGCCGACTTGCACAATGGGGGGCCCTACCAGACATCCCCCTCTAAGGAGCTCGCTCATGCCATCCCCAGGACAGCGCTCAACCTCGAGGGTGAGAAAGAGCATGCCGAGAACGCCGATCAAGCTTGTCGGAAGGGCGCCGGCGCCCAGCCCAAGACCGGGATCTGCACTTGCCAAGAGGCTCGAGAGCAGAAGACGTGTGGCAACGGTCACAGAGCTGCCGGACGAGGTGGCCGCGATCAGCACCGACGAAGGCGAGGGCGAAATGGTTGGCAGCTTGGCCAAGTCTGGCGGAGACCAGGAGCAAGTGGTGGAGTAGGCCCTGCTGCTCCACAGGCCATTATGAAAGGGGCTGATTTCAAAACGGTTGCCCCTTGCTGGCCTAGGGTGAAAGATGGCGGCGCGAACAACGGCAGCACTACTATAAAGCCAGCCTCGCTCAGTTTTGTGGTTCAGCAGCGATGCACCCCACCCGGGAAATGGCCGCTACGCGGAAAGGCCTGGAGCATGGGTGATTTTCGACTGCTTTGACATGGGGCTGATATGGTGGGATCGGATTGAGCCAGCCCTCCTTGAATGGTTGACTTCGCTGCGGGTGGCCAGTATGGCATGGATTGGGACCCTCAGCCTCGTCATGTTCTTGGCCACATTGCTCTTCGCGCTTAGTGGCTCCCCTGGTCCGAGGAAATTGAGACGGATATCCCTTCTTGGAGGTATGCCTGGCAGAGTCTGCAGCGTTTGCCTGCTGTTCAAGGCTGGCGAGGTAGCGGATGCCACGAAAACGCCACCGAGATGCAGGCCCCTTGGCCCCGCCAGGGATAATGATCTTCAAGTTTGGGCCTCGGGGCAAACGACGATGCGGGAACAACTTGCCACGGCGTGGAACCGCCACATCTTAAACCTCCCGCTTGAACGGACCCCGGGAGAAGCCGATGTCCCGCGATGGACGGTCCCCGTTGTTGAACAGGCTGGCCCAGCGGAGGTGCCGGCTATGGATGACTTGAGCCGCCACGTGACGATGTGGGTGGCAGCTCCGTACTATGAAACGGAGGTGCTGGACGTGGAAGTCCCGCTACCACTGCGGCTACCCTCCCTCAGAGATGCCATGCGAGGAACGCTCTCTGTTATCCCCGATGCCTTTGACGACTTTGTGGCTACTGTCCCACAAATTGATGGACATTATGCCAGCTTTGTCGCGCAACCGGTGTGGCTCGAGGATGCCGGCAAGTTTGCGTTGATCATGGACACCAGGTCGATGGAGGGAACCGTGTTTGCCTTTTTCGCGGAGGCACCGCTCAATCGACAAACCATTGTCAGCAACCTCCCTGACTATGAAGATGTGGCATTCGACATCTACTACTTTGGCGAGCACCAGCCGCTGGAGATTGGACAGGCCATCCAGCCTGTGACAGGAGGGGTGATCAAGATCGTCCCGGCAGGCGCAGTTTGTGAATGGGCTGATGAACTGGCCCCGAGACTACGGCAACCAGATCGATGGCTGCCACACCCCGATCCGCCGGGGGCCCACCCGGCACTTCACACTGTGTATCAGTCAGCAAGTGACCAGGTAATTGAGGAGATCGACGAGAACGACATGCACCCCCTGGAAGAGTCGGCTGCGGAGGCGCTCTCGGTCGACTACGAGTGCAGTGTATACCTGCCGAATGAACGGGTGCCACGACTGGCACACGGTGGGAGGAACATATGGGAGCAAGTTGCAGTCATCCCGGCGAGCGAGGACCGAGGACGGCAGGCTACTGTGGTCTTCCTGGATCTCAGACAACTTGGGTTCTTTCCTCAATGGGTTCAAGTGGATGAGCCTTACTTCACGCCGAGCGACTACATTGACAGTCTTCAAATGCAAGGGGTTCAAGACTGGACAATTTCGGTGATTGGCGGTGTTCCCCGAGGACCCGACCAGCTTGAAGTCCGTCATCAAGAGGTCCTCACGTTCACCCTGATCCCTCCCGAGGCCTCGCCCCATGATGATGACACGGACAACGATAGCAATGACGGGGGGTCGAGTTCGTCCTCAAGCTATACGGACCCGCTCCCGCACTCCAGTGACTTCAGTAGCGGCCCTAGCCCAAGTGGTGGGCCGTATGGACCACCGAGCCCCAGACCGGTCAACCGTAGCAGATCCCCGAGGAGACGAAGCGGCGATGGAAGTCAGCCACTACAGCTTCACTTGGCTGCGCATTGCCCAGCACCGGTCTTCGAGATTGACCGGGAAGTGGTGCAGTTGCAGCCCCAGCCGCAGCTCTTTGCGGACATCTTCAAGGTCTGGCCCCCCTCATGGCTACAGTTTGATGTGGCGAAGTTCCCGTGGAAGCCGGCAACAGCGGCGGCACTGCTTGGAGCGGTTCATTGGACCTCTTTGATGGCGGGGCCCCGTGAAGAAACCACCAGGCCTGAAGTCCATATCTTTACGGACGGGTCCTTCATGGCGGACACAGGGACAAGAGATCTGCTACGAACTCTTCGAGAAGGAGATGTGGCCCACTACATCTACGGTGGTGGCAGCGGTTGTAGCGATCCTCGAAAAGTACCCCCTGTACCAGGGTGAGGAGGCAGACACTTGTGGCTGCATCCAGGCAGAGATCCGTCTGCTTTCAGCGGCAGGGGTCGATTTCCTTTGGCCCCAGGACTCAGTCGATCGAGTTTCGAAGGCGCTGGACGAAGCGATCATCCGGCCGGACTACCAGGGGCCCACGATGGACGGCGAGGAACACTTATCGCTGCTCGAGTTCGAGGCCGCTGTGGGAAAGATTGACTGGGCGAAAGCCATTAGTGAGAGTTGGCGTAGCAACGGGACCCGAGAACCAATGTCGAGCAGACTGTACATTGACTGGGAAGCGGGAAAGCCGGTGTACAGTGACATTGGGGAATATCCCGCCGTGGCTACGGAACCGCTCAGTTTTGTCCCGTTACAGCTCCGTACAGCATGGCAGCGAGCCCTAGAGGGACCAGTTGGGGCGACCGATGCCAAGGAGTGTTTCTGGGACCACCCCCTAGCTGCACCATTTTGGGCGCTGCGGGGTTTGGCACGTAATTAGAGACGCGTACTCCCCTGAACGCCTCGAAATGAAATGAAAATATATATATATATATATATATGTTTCGGGTTGGGGTTTGGAGTTTAGGGTTTGCCTTCCAAGAAGAAACTTCCGCGCAGCCAACTTGGGGTCTAAGGTTTAGGTTTGTCAGGACTTCTGCCTCTTCAAACATGAGGACTAGGCCACCATCTACCGATTACAAGCGTTTGTTGAGGGTTGGAGGTTTGCGGGCTTGGGGCTTGAAGGTTTGAGGCCGTAGGTGGGCCAGGTGGGTTTTGAGGGCTTCATGTTTTAGGGTACCCTAAACCCTAAAACCCTAAAGCCCTGAACCCTAAAACCCTGAAACTCTAAACCCTAAAACCCTAAAACCCTACACCCTAAACCCTAAAACCCTAAACCCCTACACCCTAAACCCTAACATCCTAAAACCCTGCACCCTAAAGCCCTAAACCCCCTCAACGAAAAAAAATCTTCCTTGACCTGGGCCCGGCCCTGCCGTGCCTTCTTCGTCTCGTGCCGTGCCGCCCTCTGCAGCTGTCAAGGAGGCAACTGCTTCTCGGGCCTCCCAGGGGTTTAGGGTTTAGGGTTTAGGGTTTAGGGTTTAGGGGAGGATTAGCCCCAATGTGCTTTTATTATTCTGCTGGGGTGTTTGATAAAAGGGGAAGGGATTATAGGGTTTACAGTTTACAGGTTTTGTAGTTCGGCAAAGCGGCTTAGCGTTTAGGGCTTTAGGGCTTAAGGCTTTTAGGGTTTTAGAGTTTAGGCTTCACCTTAAACCCAAAGCCCTACAAGCAGCCCTGGACACTTGAGGCAACAAAATACTCAAACCCCCAAACCCAAAGCGCCTACTGGGCGGATGTGGTTGTTTGGGGTCTGAAAAGGCCACAGATTTCCCAACTCGAGTACGACTCTTATCCCGTTATAACCCAAGTAGAGGTTTAGGGTTTAGGGTTTAGGGTTCAAAAACAGCGAGCTTAAAACATTGTACACACGGAGAAAACGTTCAGCAAGCATGCGGCGCAGTAGGCATAGCATTGAACTGGCTCAACCACGCTTTTTTAACCGCTGCTGCTGACATGAAGGCCATATCTAGAATATCTACATCTACTAAAACTACTAAATCTGCTATACCTACAAGATAAACCTACTATGTAGGCTGGGCCGCGCCTGGTTTCCACGGGGCTTGGCCTCAGTCAGAAAGATAATTCCGATCCTGAGCCGAGGTCCGCTGGTCAAGGGTTTAGGGTCTAGGGGGTTTGGGGCTTCGGGGGTCTATGAGTTTGGGTAGATCGAAGCCCTAAAGCCTAAACCCTAAACCCCAAACCCTAAACCCTAAACCCCAAACCCTAAACCCAAACCTCCAGTCGCTACGATGTGCGATCTGTCGAAAGGATCCAAATCACGAGCCGAAACCGGCTTCTGCTGCAACCCTCCACCCCTATAGAATCCTTATAGAAGTCTGTCTGTCAGGGTTTAGGGTTTAGGGTTTAGGGTTTAGGGTTTAGGGATAGAATCCTTATAGAAGTCTGTCTGTCAGGGATGTTCTTCATCATCTAGGAATGCTCCTTGAATATTACCATGAATTATCATTATTATTACTAATCTTTATCATTGTTGTTACTATTTCTATTAAAGTTTCTTAGGAACCCTTTTGCCCATGTCAGTCAAAGCTCACAAGGTTAAGCCCGGACAGGCCGGCTGAGACATAGCAGGCCACGGAAAAGCCCAGGTGGCTGAGTACGCCTCGCCGCACTGAGACCGCTTAGGGTTTTGGGTCTGGGGTTTAGGGTTTAGGGTTTCGGGTTTATGGTTGGAGGCTAGGCCCGCTTTCGGGCTTCAGGGTTTCGAGTGGAGGGTTTCGGGATTTAGATATGCCTCGCCGCACTTGAAGCCCCTTTCGGGCATTTAGGATTTCGGAGTGGTGGCTTTGGGGCTTCGGGTTTCGGGTTGATGGTGGCCTTGAAGGAGGGTAAGGGGGCTTGGAATTTCGGGCTCCGGATAAGGGCACAGCTTGGAGATACTTCGCCTGTCTCAATCACTCTCCCCTGGCCTCCAAGGGCGGGGCCAACAATGATCCCGATGGAATTGCAAGCCTGCCTGGCGCAGGAATCTGTCGAGTTCTAAAGATCCCTTTAACGAAGCATATGTTTCGGGGTCAGAGCCCCGTGTCAACCATGCTACGTGAGAATGCCCTGTACTCTGCTTGGCACGCAAACTCCAACATGATCAAGAACCCAACACAGACAGGCATGGAGTCTCCGATACAAAGTCGAGAAGAGGCACAAGTAGGAGATGTACACGCTCTTCTCCTGGAAATGGCGTGACGCTCGGTTTGCACATCCAGGCTGACATAGAGCCACTGAGCTACATTATGTCCGGAAATCGTCCGACCATGGCTGACTATCCACCTAAACTCGCTATATAAACATAATATAATTTACTCCCCCAAACCTATGTTGAATTGCTAAGACCTTGAATCATGACGCGGAACGAAGACGTTGGGCTCTTGTCAGGCTTCTATGTACCTGCAGCTGGAGCATTTGCAACAAGCACCTGGCCTCACTCGTTGTGGCATCGGCGATATAGGCATTTGCAATGCCGACAGTGCCTTCAATCCGAAGGGTCCACAACTTTAAGGATCCGGGGCGGGGTTACTGAGGAGGTTCTAGGTAGAGCTCTAAGTGCTCTTCGGAGGCTTATCAGACTTATGACTGTGCCTAAAGCCTGCTGACTAAGTCTTAAGTCCCTCGAGCGTGAACGCCCGAAGGCGAACTGCAGGATGCCACAAGCACCACAGTCAGATTTGGGGTTTTTGGGTTTAGGGTTTAGGGGTATTTTGCTCTTTGGATCAAGTCTTTTCGGCCCAGTTGCCGCGGTACCACTTTAAATGCCAGATTGGCTGAACCAGGGTGTGGACAGTCGTTGGATTCAGGGCTTGGGGCTTCGGACTATGGTTTACAGGGCTTAGCTGTTAGGTTTAGGTTCGTCTAGCGTGGAGAATGGGGTTTAGAGCTTCGGGTTCCTACACATCCGTCAATCCATACCGGCAGCACCACCGTGGAATCCCGGAATCCCATACATAGACTCTCGCCAGAGACACCTTCCCTGGTGACATCAGACAGCTTTACACACACTTCGGGGTGCGTCAGACAGGTTCAGTATTTGGAATGACTCTTCGGGTGTGGGGCTTCGTGTTTTACAGTCATGGTAGAAGGTTCAGGGCTTAGGGTTATGTTGGATCTTTGTCTGCCAGCCTACAAATCTATCTCGAGCGATGCTGTCTCTCACATGCAATAGTATAGTCTCCAGAAACAGCACATTGTTTCTGAACCAACAAGACCTTCAATTCTCCCTCGGCCATCAGCCCAAGACCCTTGGCCGTAAGCTAGGCCTCCGCTGGCACCGTTGATGGCGCGGGCTGCTACCTCCCAGGACCAGAGTCTGAATCGAAGGCCCTTTAGGTATGGGATCCCCCGGTTTGGGGACTTTGGGGTTTTCGGGATCGGTACCACTAAGCCGGAGGGATCCGGAGAGGCTGGGAAAGTGAATCTGTCCCACCACCCTCTGACAAGGCACGATCATCGGAAAGCTCCATGCAAAGCCTGTCATCGCAGTCGACCTCAGTTGCAAGGCTCAGCTGTGCAGAAAGCGTTTGACTCCTACACCACGATAGGTAGCAGTCCACGATTGCCTAAACTTGGGATATACAAAAGTACAGCAGACGAGAAAAATTACCATAGGTGTTGTTGCATACTCCACTGCAGGGTGCCACAGTGGCTGCCATAAACTCACAGAGTTACCAAAGTCAAAGACCGTGAATGATGTGTCTTGCATGTCATCTTTCATTCGCATGAGGCCCTGAGACCCCAAGCAAACCCTGAGCCCTAAGCCCGAAAGTTAGGCCCTAAAGTCTAAACCCTGAACCCGGAACCCTAAACCCTGAACCCTAAACCCTAAAGTCGAGGGGCACCATCGTTCCGAAGACTGCAATCAAGAGCACGGGGCGGCGTCCATATCTGTCGGATGCCCGGCCCAAGAGGGGTGTAAAGGCAACCTGGAGACAAGCAGAACAGCTTCCCTTGGTGTTAAGGGTTTTGGGCATTGGGTCTTTAGAAACAGGGTCTGCGGTCTATGAAGAAGGGCTCTACATTATGGCATTATGGGTATGGGCCCCTTTTTGTAGGGGTCCTTGTGAAAATGCTGCTGTGTTAGGGTCTGCAAACTGTCCCTCACAGCTGATCTACTGCCATCCGCAGGCATGCTTCATGGATTGGCTGCATGAGTCGCGACACACCTCGCCTGAGCCACCGAGAAGGCGGTAGCTAAACTGCCCACCTAGGTCTTGAGTTTCAGACGCTCACCCTCGACGTTTTAGTTTCCGGTCTGGGCTGCAGGACTGAGGATGCTCTGGGCTTTAGGGTTTAGGGTTTAGGGTTTAGGGCTGCAGCGTGCCTTCAGAAAATGCGACACCAACCATTGAATCATCGTCCAAGTTGCTTGTGTTGCATCAGCACCAAAATGCTCTGCTATCGCTGGCAGAAGCGGGAACACGATGCCTGACTCAGGCGAGACATACAACAAACACATCATTTTACTATCCTATACCCTAAAACCCTAACCCTATAAACCCTAAACCGTTGTTACTCACGGGAGCGGCCAGAGACTTGCGCCGAAAGCTGAAGCTTCACATGCTTTTCTTGTCGAGCCGCCGAAGTTTACCATGTCCATGAGCACGACGAGGTACACCGTCCTGACTGAGAAAAAAGGACCTTCTGCGTGTCCCACACAAGCCGATCCGCCAAACCCTACTATAGAAGCATAAAACATTACTACCATCATTCCTGAGGGTTCCGTATTATCTTTATAAGTCTTTATACTATAAATGAGCCCAAAACCCTATTCTAATTATTCAGGCCCCTACAGCAAACCCTTTCACCAAGCTGTCCATATTGCTCCAGCGGATACCTTCGGCATGCCAGGGTCCGCGGGGCGCTCGCTAGCGCAAGGCTTCTTTCAGCATGCTGTAAGCAAAAGCTTCATGAGCCGAAATGGCGACGAGGCTTCCAGGTAGAAATGCTCATGAACTTGGGAAACGGATGGCGGTTTTGGCAAACGTTCTGCAATGCATTGCATGCGTACTTAATATCGGAGTTCTTTCAACACTTTTCAAGCACCACGGAAGAGTTTTGCATAACTGTTGGCTCACACCCAGACGCGTCGTCCGTGCAAAGGGCAGTGCACCAGGAATAAGCAAGTGAGGAGCCACGCATCGCATACCGCAGCTCGCATTTTCGCACAGCAGTTCGGTCCACGCGATTTCAACGAACCATCGCTTGTTGCCAAGCCGACCTTTCAAATTTCATAGCCGACTCTTGGGCAGAAAAAGGGTAGATCGCACCTTGCAGTCCACGATTTCGGGCTTGCGTTTAGGCCTGAAGGCGGCTCTTACAGACGATCATGAGTTCGTGGACCTTGCTTGCTGCTTCCTTTCGAAGCAAATGTGCAATAGCTGTGAAATCTGATGGGATGCGAAAGCAACGGTAGTCCAGGACACGGCATTGCGTGTCTCACACTGACGGGCAGTGAAACATAGATTCATAGATGAAGCCTGCATTTCGCGAGTGAGTTTCTAAGGATTCCTAGAGCTCGGACATCCGAGTCTGTTGCGGGGTCCTGCGTGGTCTCTGCTCACTGGGTTTAGGGTTTGTGTTTAGGGTGCGATGGTGGCTCTGGGCTTCTGCCTTTCGGCACAAAGCTTCTAAGCACCGAGGCCAAAGCTGAGCCCTGAGATACTACGGTTGATGGCATAAACCCTGCATTGCCCATAGCAAAGAATATACCATAATTCCCATAGGCAAGAGTCCTTGAAACAATGCAGGATTTATACCATCATCAACAGTACCGCTCCCCAGCCCTGAGCTCACCAAAACTCCCGTGCCCAACCTGCCGGAAAGCCAGGCCCGAAAACAAAGAGCTACCCGAAGGCTCGCCTTTAAAGGGTACTTTCGGGTTCTATAATAGGGTCCCCTTTACAGGGTATTATAGGGGTCGACACAGCCCTCAAAGGAACCCCTGGAAGGAGCCCTTAATGGAGCCCTTCTAGGAACCTGAACGCGCAGGGTCCTGTCCTGGCTATGGCCCCGGAGGATTCTGAAGTCTGGCGTGGAAGGCCTGCAGCGCAGTTGAAGATGCAGCGAGACCAGACCAAAAACAACACATGCCTGCTTGAGCTCTCTACGAATCTCTACTCCTGCTCGTGCAAGCCAGCTGCATATCGACTGCAGGCTTTTTGCCCCCGCGACAGCCCAGCAAATCTCAGCTCAAAGGGTCCTTGTCACCAACGGTGGCGCAGACAGTCAGGGCGACTGCATCCTGGTGCGTGGGCTTCATAGAAAACATGGAGCACTCCCTTCAGAGCTTGCCTGCAAAGCTCTTGAACGACTGTGCAGCAAGCAGTCCTACCAAGTTTAGAAAACCCCCCTTTTGCCGATGGCGGCAACCAGCTTCAGGAAGTCATTGCAGCAATCGGATGTCCATCCGCATTTTGCAGGCGTCGAATTACAGGCCCAGGGCCAACAAAACTGGAGCCACACAAAGTGGAGTTGCAGGTCCGTCTAGACTTACGACCATCTTTGGAATGTAAATGCTGGGAACTCGAAAAGAGAATTGATTAGCGAGATCTTTGCGAGAATGTTTGGGAGAATTTAGAGAGAAGTTTGGGAGAGCTGTAGCAAACTATGCGAGAAATTAGCAAGCAATTAGCAAGCAAAATAGCAACCGCAAGGAAATCACTAATCAATTGTTTGGTGGTGGTCTCAGTATTTACAGGGTCTGAAGGTCACAAGTCTAGACATCAGCATGACCTTCGTGGTTGAAGCAGCACCCTCCAGAGGAAGTTCAACAGCTTGCATGCCGTGTGTCTGTTCTACATTGATCTCACCCTAAACCCTAAACCGTAAACCCCAAACCCTTACGGCTTCTTCCAAGGCATTCCAAGGCCTTCAGTGCCTCAACCTGATCATCGGAGATCTCACCTGCCAAGCACAGACAGCTATAGCAAAAGCCAGAAAGTTGGAACATCATTATCCTCATGCCCTTAAAGTACAGGGAATGCATCCCAATTCCAACTTTCTGAGGTTCGCTATAGCCAGGAAGACTCGTGCTAATCTTCGTGGCCATTCGCGCGTTTCACGATTGTCCAGGTTCGGCTGAAGGCTTTCATCCAGCCACTGGGACATCTGCCCGCCACACGCAGGCCAGGTCGGGGCTACTTTGAGGCCAGATTGCATCATTAGATTAGGAGCCATGCAAGTGTGGGATCCGGAGATCCGACAAGGAAGGGGCACCAGCATGCCAAAACAGCCATGAGTGCACAACAAGATTGCCTTGGCAAGGCACTGCCAACTCACCAGGATCCGGAGATCCGACAAGGAAGGGGCACCAGCATGCCAAAACAGCCATGAGTGCACAACAAAATTGCCTTGGCATAGGCACTTCCAGCTCACCAGGATCCGGAGATCCGACAAGGAAGGGGCACCAGCATGCCAAAACAGCCATGAGTGCACAACCGAATTGCCTTGGCAAGGCACTGCCAACTCACCAGGATCCGGAGATCCGACAAGGAAGCAGCCATGAGTGCACAACAAAATTGCCTTGGCATAGGCACTTCCAGCTCACCAGGATCCGGAGATCCGACAAGGAAGGGGCACCAGCATGCCAAAACAGCCATGAGTGCAAAACCGAATTGCCTTGGCATAGGCACTTCCAGCTCACCAGGATCCGGAGATCCGACAAGGAAGGGGCACCAGCATGCCAAAACAGCCATGAGGGCACAACCGAATTGCCTTGGCATAGGCGCGCCGATGAAGAAGGAATGCGTGCATGTTGCGCACCTATTGGGTGGTGTCACTGGCAATATGACATGCCGGCTCGGCTGCAGCCTCCGAAAGCCATTGTTTCAGGATGACTTTCAAGCGATGACTTAGCTGCCCCTCGCGTGGTGGAGGAGACAGTGTCCCCAGCCAAAGGCGATGCCTCCAGCCCATGTTCAAGGCCAGCGTCATCTGAACCAGAGTCACATCGTAAAGGGTTTCTTGCGGACGGAGCTTGTTCAGCTCTTCCATGATCCGAATCCTGTGGGCTCGATCGCGGACCCCCAGGGTGTATTGCAAATCATCATGCTGCAATTGCACCGCTGTGCGTAGAGATATCGAGTGGCGCTCAAATTCATCAGCATACCTCTCATACAAAGGCCCAATGCCACGGATCCGGTCTCTGACCTCGTTAGCCGAGAGGTCTACCATCTGCTGCGACCCGCTTGAAACCTTCACCGAAATTGCCACCCAACTTGCTGATGCTCCTGTGCAGAGGACGGTCTCGCCAGAATGCATTTTCCGGCTGTGCCTTCCAGTTCTCACATCCCAGCGTGTCTTGGAAAATTCGCCCTGCCCATCCCAGGAACTTTCATCACCAAAGCATGCCGTTATGGTGTTGTTCAGCCATGTCAACGTCGACGGTGTCATTGGCATGGAATAGTGGTGGGTGACGTCTCTTTCCTCCCCGTGCCCGGTGACTGGAGTGTAGCCTCGCTTTTTGAGCCAATCCCAGCAGTCTGCTTCCATGCTACCGGTTTGCATGTCAGCTCGGAGTGCATCAAAGGGAGTCATGTTGGACAAGAACGACACACCACGTGATTGGTCTTGAGACAATGGCTGATTCAAGTCCTGCAATTGAACAGATTGAACAGACATGTCAATGTCCGGTGCAGCTCTGGCTTTGGCTCGCGCGATCCTCTGCCGCTGTCTTTGGCCAATGTTCGTACGAGCCCGAGCTCGTGAATCTGGTGGTTCTACTGGGGGAAGTGCAGCAAGAAGCTGCTCGTGTCTGTAGGAAAGCTCGTGTGTGCCGTAGGGATCAGCAAAGGTCACCTCCTCGGGTGTCTGGCTTCCTTCCATTCTTGAGCATCATGCTGCGAAAAAGTTTCGGTCCAAGTTCCGGCGCAGGCATCTGCGATTGACATGGCTCATGAATCAAATCAAACGAGGCCCATGCATGCAATCGATCTCTACGGTGCCGTATCCCTTGCTCTGCATAGTGGCCCTGTCCTCTTGATTGGCCGAGCAGCTGCTCAACAGAGACTCCTGGAAAAGCAAAGGGCCGAGTCTTGGGGCGTGTGGCCGGAAAGCACGTCACACTGGAGTGGAGAGACGGGGCTTGCTTGGCGTTTGCAGCGAATGTTACCGACGAGATGTACGAGACACCACTTGCGGGCGCTTAAGTTTGGCGATGGATCAGAGGAGACTTTGAAAATGACATGGCCAGCAGCTACTCCTGCCTGAACACATCCCACCTGTCCCGGGTACTAAAATGGTTGGCTTGAAGGGAGCTTGCATGCTCGGCCAGTCTTCAGAAGCACCGGCCTTCGCAGCGACAGCCAGATCACCCTGGCAGACTCCTGTGGCGTGTGGCAGAAGAGGCTCCACTGTACACTTCTTATTACTTCTTCGTTGCATACAGATCATACAGGCTTTCCGCAACTTTCCAATCATCGCTTGATGGACCTGGGTCAGGATCACGGGGTCGACGGTTGCGCTGCACCGCAGCGATGCCAAGCACTGGCTTCCCAAGAGCTTCGCTGCGAGCACAAAACCTCGGTGTACAAAGCGAAGGCTGTGCGTCATTTTATAGATGCTGCCTTTAGTCACATGTATCAGGAAGCATGGAAGCATGATCTATGAAACTGCTGCCACCACTCGGTCAATAATCTCATACAGTACTTGGCAGATGCCTGTAGCCCAAGACTGGTAATGCCTGGATGCAGGACCGGACAGCCAACTCGGGCGATCTCTGCGTGAAAGGTGTAGAGGGCCCTCATCGGACAGGTGGCATCTGCCGAGGAGCCCAAAGCCAACAAGCAGCGCCCGGGCATCCGCTCGGCGGCTTGCAGACCCAGGATGGGTTCGAAGCGCAGCTCCTGCCTGCAGTGCAGGTGCCCTTGCAGTGGGCCAACAGTACTCGCCAGAACGCTTGCATGTGGCTGCCTCCTTCTCGCTCAGCACGCTGCATCTGTGCCCGATCGTGTCCTGTTCTACCAAAGCTCCACTTGTTGCTGATGCTGTCTACTTTACATGAATACTGCAGCTCCACACGCGCATACAAACGTCCCAACTGGTCTGCACAGCCTGGGAAGCCTTGACTCTTGAACTGCTGATGTGCTCGGCCGAAACAAAAAAGTCGACGCAGCCCCTACCGGATGCAATGCGATCGATCAACTGGTCCTAACATTGGCATCCTTATCCGCTCTTGCGGAGACCCTGTGCGGAGACACTTTCCATCTTTTGCACGTCTTTCAACTCCAAATCCATAGTTGCTGCAGGCTCGCACCGACCTCGTCCGCCCAGACAAACGAAGGCGTGTTGCAAGCGAGCAGCCGGCATTTCTGCCTGGCAAAACCAAAGCACGACGAAGGATGTTCAAGCTCGCTGGGAGTCTAAACATGCTGCAATCAATCCAGGTAATGTGCCGGCCTCTCTGCAGCATTGAGCCCAAACGCCTCGGAGACATCCTGAGGAAGGAGAAAGACATCTGACTAATTTTGTTGCTTGGTCACCGGTCTGCAAGACACGAAGCACACCGCCTCCGGCAGAGGAAGCTCGCCAGGGGTCACGGTGACGACCACGCCCGGAACTGCGGCCGCCTCCATCAGCTGGCTCGGGGCCTTAAGGAACCACTTCATGGCATGGCATTCCGTTCCCCGTCTTCCCACTGGCCTCGAAGTTCGCGAGCACTTGCTCAGAGACCTGGTCGAGGCAAGGCGACTCCCTCTGGCCAATCCTTTGTCGTGCTCTCTTGCATTCAATGCTCCAAGTATCCCGTTGGGAAACCTGGCCCTCTTCATCGAAGGCGCCGCGTGCAGGTCGAGTGCCTTCCGGCGCCCAGCCCAGGAGATCACACAGCGGGCCCTGGCGCGGAAACAGGAGAGACAGACAGAGAGAGAGAGAGAGAGAGAGAGAGAGAGAGAGAGTGAAGAGGCATCGAGAGCAGGAGAGAGTTGAGCTGAGAATGTCGATCAGATGTATGTCGAGATACAGACATGGACACTGCAGAAAGAGTTCCCCGAGCACCATGCAGGTGAGTACAATGTCTATACGTGTGCGTGTTTGTGTGTTGTTCACAGGTGTATGTGTCTATGCTTCATTGGATTGTCGTCTGCATTTCTCTGTATACATCATTGTCTGATGTATGAACCCGTCTGCAAGTACCCCTCCATGAAAACAGGAAAAGACGCGAGAGTGCGCGGTGCCTGTGTGTGTGTGGTTGTCGATGTATGTCCAATATGTCTGTATGTATACCCGCAAAACGTACAAAACATGAGGTACGCACATATTTTGTAGAATCTGGGTTGTGCGTACAAGTCTGCATACATGGACGCATACATGGTTTAAGATTGTGCTGAGCAGGATATTGCACTCTTCTAGACCATACATGACAGACGGTTATTATTGCGCAGCAGGTACGGCGCACTGCGTTAATACATCGTGTGGGGTGTGGCAATTTGTGCAGTATGGTATACAACAGCATGATATACAATAACATACGGAGATTGGCATGGTTTGATGTATATTATAGTACAACAACCTAAACCTAACAGTTAAGACCCACATCAGGGTACAATGATCTATCCTATGGTCTCAGGATCGCGTAGCATAGGCACTGCGCTGATGAGCCCTCAGTGCAACTTGCTCATGTGGTGCTGCTTCAATCTGATAGCAAGTGTACAAGGAAGCACACCACGATGCGCCTCACCCGTCGTCATCATCATCTTCTCCGATGTTGAGAGAGCTGATCATGGACCTGTACAGATGGATCTTTTGACGTTTCCTAGCCTGCTGACAGCTCATGGCACTGGATGCAGTTTGGGAACCAGCACAAGTTAAGGAGGTGAAGATCTGCTTCGGCTTCGGACATGGCTGGCGCAAATGTTCCAACGAAAGATTTGTAAAGCTTCTTGAGCCGGCCAATCAACACGTGCATGGAGATGCGCCACTAAGAGCTGCTTTCAAGACGCAGTGCTGGTGTGGGTCTCCGCCTGCAGCTTACTAGATTACCTGGTATGGACAGGATACACATGAATCATGATGATGTGACGATTCGGTAGCATTTCCTGCTCCCAGCGAAGTAAACACCCCTTTTTCCATCATATGTGGGATGAAGCAATCGAGGTAATTGCAGCAACATCTAAATCTGAAGATGCCAAATCAGATTGGTCCTCGGCAGCAGGCTGGAGATGTGTGACACTCCTTCATATCGGTCAAGATTTGGTTGGGAAGTTGCGGACCACTGACAAAGGAACGGCAGCGCCTTGCCGTGCCCCCTTGTCACCTGCAATGACCGATGTTCGCCAGCAGGGATAGGCTTTGCCATCTCACGCATGTCGGAGCTGACAAAGTCAGGGTGCATCAGCAGATGTTGAAGCTTGCGCAATGGCACCCTGCGCTGAAAGAGCTATGGTTGCCTTGCTTGACGAAGAGGATACGAAGCATGCACCGGCCTCTTGCTGAACAGTTTGGATTTGCGGAGTTTTGACAGCGGAGCTGCTGGCCGCAACTGGCTAGTTTTAGCTAGCAGGCAGTTGACTTGCAGCTTCGAGACGTGCTTCCCTATCGTTCTTGGTGGATTGCTTTCTTAGTATCATGGTGTGGGCTCAACGTGTTAAGTTATGTTGCGGCTGCAGCCAGCAGTTTGAGTCGCCTAGAGATTGGCGTGAGCAGACCGTGCCAGCTTGTACACTTGCATCGGCAGCCTAGCCGATGCCAGGTGGGTCATCAAAGGCATATTGGGAAGTGCATCTTCGGAAGGACGTATGTCCGTGCCTGCATGCATGCATCGCTTGAGGCACTTCTCTCGTCCCGAAAACGCTGGCGCTGGATGCCGGCCCAAGCATTTTGCATGTTAAGTTGAGGCCATTCGCTCCAGCGCCATGGCAAGTGCCGCTGCGTTGTCATCCGCAGATGGGGAGCAGTTAGTTGTCCTGGGCACCTAGCCAAGCCT
>CAJNDV010033258.1:25740-35944 GCA_905221635.1 Symbiodinium sp. CCMP2456
GAGAGAGAGAGAGAGAGCTTTGTCTCAGGACGAACGTTTCCGGGACACACACCCCTTACATTAAGATGAGGTAACTTATAAGAATATTACAGTCTGCTATATACTTATATAGTATAATAGTATATGATAGTACCTTACAGTAGGTTATAGCATATGATGGTGCCCCGCCCAATATATTCTACACTTTGCTGCTATTCCCCAGCTCGAGATAGACATATAGGGGCCTTAATAATTAGAATAGGGTTTTGGGGCCCAGTGTATTATCATTATATTAAGGAGCCCCCCCCCCCCCCGAAATAGTATAGGTATTTATTTAGGCCCTATAGTAGGGTTGGTGCCATGTTGTGTTTGAGGTTAGCTAGGGTCAGCTGCTTCGGGCCCAGTCGTGCTTCAGATCAAGGGTCAGTTGATCCGGAAGTTGCCGGATCTTCTTAGCAAATCTTATCAGATCCCTTTCTTCTTGTGGAAGGTTTGTGGCCGTTATATGAAAGAAACATCAACAACTAGATTGTGGATGGATAGAGACAGAGAGAGGCAGATGGATATATCATACCAGCATATACATATATGTATATATACATATACATACATATATGTATACATATATATATATATATATGTGTGTATACATATATATGCGCACAAACGTACATGCTTCCCGTATCTCAAAAGGCCCCACCACAAACATTCTCTCAGGTTCCGGCGGAGTTGGTCGAGATGAAGGCTCTGAGCATGTCCTAGCTAAGGATATGTGGGGTCTTGCAATTTCTCGTGCCGTCCCTATCCTTAAACCCTAAACCCTAAACCCTAAACCCTAAACCTCTAAAACCTAAACCCTAAACCCTAAAACCTCAACCCTATTCCCCCCCTCACAAGCCCAATGTGGTGGTCTTGACCGGCCTCGAGCTTGCCACGCTCTCAAGTGCCCACAGGTCAAAGTGACTTGACGATTTGATTCTCTGCAGCGACGGGTATATTCTACTTATTATACGATAATCATAATAAGGAACCCCCAACTTAAAATAAGGATCCCCCCAAAAAACAAAACTAGTATAAAATTGCCGAACACCTACAAATGGAACGTCATAAAGGCCAGGATTCGGATTCTACTGCGACCATAGATCTTGGTCTCACTCAGACGTCTCAGCGGTGCCAACAGTCACAGGGAGGGGCGGTCTGGTGTTTCGATTCTCGTTATTTACTCTTAAATCAACCCTCCTGCATCCACAGAAGGAGAGATTGAAGACATAACCGCCAACGAAGAAGCTCATCCACATGGCCCGAGGGTTTAGGGTTTAGGGCTTCAGGGTTTAGGGTACGACTCCGCGAGGGGAGTGGCTTGGGAACGTTTCACAGTATTTTCTAGAACTCCCATAGTGGGAGGTCCGCACCAGGGTTTATGACATGGACACCGGACGCCAGACTTGCAAGGGTTTCTGAGATGGGCATCTGTTCAGAACAGCCCCCATGCACGGAAAAAAAGACCTCCGCACTCTGAAGCGATAGTAGGGTCACTAATCGTAGGGATTTCCAAGCAGCTATTGGCCGACTGATCTTGCAGTTCAGATTAAGGCGAAATCTAATGGGACGTTGTTACCGAAAGAAGTCGTGTATCATGCGGACCTGAACACGCCCACTACGTGCTATCATGTAAGCTGCGTGAGCTAAGGTACTTTTCTCACGTATTTCATTAATTGGCAGCAGCTTCAGCCCCGGGCGAGGTTGTCGATAATTAAAATCCAAGACATCATCTTCCAAAGTAGCCGTCTTTGGCGGAACAGAAGTCGGCAGTAGAAGGAAGGAAGTTTCGGTGGACTGCCTGCAGCCAGTTTGTGCGAGAGTTTGAGACTCAGGTGGTTTACGTCGGTCAGTTCGCGCCGCCGGAAATGCTGCGTCTAGCAACTATAACCCTTTGAAGCCGCACCGAGGCATGAAACCACTAAGCACCCGACCCTTGTTAACGAAGCTTGGAGGAGCACGAATTAGCCGTAGATTGACGAACAGAAGCGAAAGAGCGTGAGGTTTGCCAAGCCCTATACCCTATACCTCCAGGCTGCAAAGAGAGGAATACCCCACCAGCCGTACACCACCATACCAATCGCCTTAATGAAGACGTCAGAAAGTAAAAGCCCTACAGCCCTGAACCCTAGACTCTTAGACCCTCTGCTGAGAATCCTGAGAACACTCTAAACCTTAAGCCCTAAACCCTAAACCCTTAACCCAAACCCTGAAAGCCCAAATCCTATAGATCCCTTATAAAAACACATCATATAGATCCCCTAAGCATTAAGCCCAGCCTGCCTGTAGCTCTTCACAGGCTAAGCTGGATGGACGATCACCTGTGTCAATCTGAGCGAAGATAGGGCTTATGGGTTTAGGGTTTAGTGTTTAGGGATAGGGAGTTGTGAGGGTTGATGGGTTTGGGGTGTAGAGAGTAGAATTCACTTCCGTTGGGATATGGGGCTCAGGCTGTAGACTTGCAGAAGCAGCACAGGAGTCAGGAGACGAAAATGGGCCTGCCTTTGGGATTCAGATTGGGTTTGATGTGGTCTATGCCCTGCACATCTGGAGTCACAACCTGTCTCCTACTTTGTAAGGGTTGGGCTCATTACAAATAAACCCTTAACGGTTCTGCATACATGGGTGTACATATGTAGCTATAGTTAATTTGTTAGTTAGATAGGTAAACCGATAGATAGGTAGATAGATAGGTGGAGAGATGGATGGATAGATAGATGGATAGGTAGGTAGTTAGATAGACAGATAGACAGATAGATAGATATATATATAGATACCGTGTATGTTTCGATCGTATGATATTGCACTGAATGCACATATTACATATACACACTTTACGTACTTGCATGCATCAGAATAAGCCAAAGAAACTAACTGCTGCATCGTTTAATGCAAGAGTCTCTTAGGCAGCAGCGACTACTTATGTCTGTGGGCTGTTGTACACTGGTGCATCTGTATGTATTGAGCGACATTGGAAGACCATGTTGTCAGAATAGTCTTGTTTCAGGCCAGACTATTTACATGACTCCTGTGTCTCTAAGTCCTCTCATTGGTTTTCAATCAGTACGCAAGCTGCATGCAGCGCAACCTGAGGGCATCCGCCAACTGGCGTCAAAGAAGTGTGCCTGCCAGTTTTCCTGCATCAGAAGCCGCGAGAAGTCGCAGCGGACAAAAAATGATTCAGTGCCTACTACAGAAGCCTAAATAATTACCTTCACTATTTGGGTGGGGGGGGTTCCTTATTATAGTTCTAATATAATACACCCCAAACCCTATTCTAATTCTGAAGGCCCCTATATTGCTGGTTTTACTGTCATCATCCTCTAAACCCTAAGCCCAACACCGACTACGTATCCTTAGCCGATTGTTGGTTCCCTGAGGATAGGGGCCAAAGCTTTATGACCACTCGAGGGAGTACCGTATCATTGGTGCTTTTCGCAGAGACCTGGGAGGTCGATTTCTATAGCCCAAATGGCCTTCATGTTAGGGTCCTCATAGGGCTAGGGCTCATAGGGTTTATAAGGGTTTAGGGTAGGGGCGGGGAGGTGCATTCATTAATTCATGAGGGATCCTCAGTCCTGCTTGTGCTTCGTCTGGTGTTTGCCTGTAAGCAATGTGCCACGATGTGAGCAGCGCATGCATCCAAGTTTGCTGACATGTTGTTTCTTGCGGTTTGGTGTCCGGATGGGCGTGGGATCGAGTGAGCCGGGACAGCGAGAGAGCTGCAGTTGTGTTTCGCCTCTTCCCCTGACTTGAAACGACGAGCACATGTACAAGAGTACAAGATGTCTTGAAACACTCGGAGATGTTCAAGCGCGGTTCGTGATAGGAGCTTCCTGCCCAAGGTTAAAGGAAACTACAGGTGGGAGTTTAGTGTATATAGGGCTTCCATAAGGCTTCCATAAGGTATATAGAGCTTCGATAAGGCTCCTATAACGGTAACTACCCACCTGAAAATGTCCTAGACAGGTTGTGCACTCGGGTTTAACTTATCTTGGGCCACTCGCACAGTCGTCTGAACGCTTTCTTATACACTGAGTCCTAAATGAGGGTCCCCTTCAGTTCCCGGAGTCCCTGAAAGGCACCCTAAGCTGCATTGAGCAGGAGGATGATGAGAGCGACGGGCCGGAGGTGGCAAAGGACCATGAGCCAGCAGTGCGATACCAAAACTCCAGGGAGTCCCTTAACCCCTTGAATGCTAAACCCTAAGCCCTAACCCCTAACCCCTAAACCCCTAAACCCGGCAACCTAAGCAGGGGGTTCGGAGCCATTAGTCATAAGATCCCATATGGTCCCTATATCATCGCTCTGCCTTGAGGTACCACCAGGGAACTCGGCTCTGATATTGAGGCCACCACAAAACCTAGTAGGCTGCTAAGAGTTTAGGGTGTAGGGGTTTACGCGTTTAGGGCTTAGGGTAGTATAGTTCTGAAATTTGGGTGAGGGAACAGTAACCCACAGTATAGGAAACCCCCGACACCCTAAACCCCTAACTGGGCTTCTAAGGGATTCCTGTACAGGTCCAAGCCACTGGAAAAGCGACGCCGGTATACTATGAGGGCCTAAATAATTGCCCATACTATTTTGGGAGGCTCCGTATTAGAATTATAGTAAAATATACCCCAAAACCTTTTCTAATCATTAAGGACCCTATATCACTGCCATTTAACAATGTAAACACCAAAATCTTTACGCCCAGTAGTCAACAACAGACTCTACTCCATATAGTATAAGACCCTTGAGCCAAATAAAGTCCTTTAACTAAACCCTTTACTGTCAACCCAAATTCTTAAAAAGTGAAGTCTCTATCTGGCAAGCCCGACCAACACTTAACCCGAAGCTCCCCCCATACGTACCAAGCAAGGGTTCAGGGTCAAGAACTTTGGGTTTACGTGGTTGGATGTTAAGGGTTTGACGGTTTTAGAAATCTGACTAAACCCTGAACCCTAAACCCTAGACCCTGAAACCTGAACCCAAAACACTAAACCCTAAAGATTTTATATGTTGTTCAAGACCCTGGACGCTTAGTCCGAGGACTCCAGGAGTCATCCTGGACGTCCGAATGAGTAACAGTATCCATAGGCCCCATAGTAGTTCCTTTTTGGGAGCACCTTATAGGATTCTAAATATGAACCCCAAAAAGGAACTAAATATGAACCCCAAAAAGGAACTAGTATGGGGCCTTTGGGTATCCCGGTATAGTATATGTTTCAGGAAGGAATACCCGCAAAACCTTTTTTTTTCCAGCTTTACTTGTACATGCTTCCAGAAGCCTACAACTCAGGGTCAGCAGCGTGCAGAACTTCAAAAAACACATATACTTTGCATGCATAATCACACCGAAACCCTAATGCCAGTGAAACAACATCGGTTTCCAGACTGAACGACCCGGCAGGTGCAGTAGGTTTTTATCCCGAACGTGCGAGACCCTTAGCCCCAAACCCCCCGTTAAATCCTCAGGACGAAATCGAAATCGAGAACGAGACCGCCGAGGCACCCTTATCGTTATTTCCGGACGTCTTGCATGGCTTCAGTGTCTTGGGCAACGAGGATCCCTAAACCCTAAACCCTAAACCCTAAACCCTAAACCCCTAAACCCTAAACCCTAAACCCTAAACCCCTAAACCCTAAACCCTAAACCCTAAAAGGATTGACAGGGCTTGCAGGATCCTGTGACGGCTGACCCGAACTTCACTGAAAGAGACGGAAATCAACAGCTCTGACGCCCGCTATTTTGAACAAGCTGTCCCTAACCCCCCAGGAACCTACATACTATATAGGGTTTAGGGTTTAGGGTTTAGGGTTTAGGGTTTAGGGTTTAGGGTACTAGAGCCCCCTATAGGGCCCTATATAGTAGCACCTGGGAGGTTAGGGTGTACTGCCGAAGAGGGTGTCTGATTTGTGTCAGCCTGCAGGCCGCACCACATCGGCAGGCCATGAAGCGAGTGTCTGCACTTTTTCTGTAAGGTCAGCACACGGACTATGCGCTCCTTTTCGTCCGTCGATAGTATCATGGGACACGGTTTAGGGTTTAGCGTTTAGGGTTTAGGGTGCGATAAACCCAACATCCTGCCTGACAGCAAGGATTATCGGAACCCTGCCCGATGATGGTGTTGACACTGACGTGGTTGATGTTGATTTGGCTGCGCATATGGGTGATGATGGTGCTGACGCCGAGTATGAAGGTAATGACAGATGTGATGCCGACGCCGGTGATAACAGCGGTGAAGTGACTGCGACAGATGATGCTGATAGTGGCAATGCTTTCAATAATGATTGATGTGCTGTCGGTGATGTCAATTGTCAGGAGCCTGGTTTGGATTTTTGCCGCATGTCGATCACCATTAGTGCCATCGCTTCCATCATCGTCCCGGGTACAGTGTGTCGTTGTTTGGTATAGTATAATGTAGGGGCCAAAATAATTTGCTGTACTATTTTGGGGGGTTTCCCTATTATAACTATAGTATGATGGGCCCCAAAAGCCTATTCTAATGATTTCGGCCCCTATAGTACTTCGAACCCAACCTTGCTCATTACCGTTGTCATCGACATAGCAGCTCACAGCCCACAGCAGTCCCATCGCACTCGTTGCCACCATAGTCACCCGCATCAACTGCAACAGTCCGTTAGCAGCGGCGGCAGCCCACACCATGGTCACCGCTCCAAGCACCAGCACCGATCTTCACTGTCCCGACCAGTGCTTGTGCCACAAAGCAGCAGCACCAATATACTCATTCTGAGACTGACTAACGGTACGTAGTAGTTGTCACGATTGGTACAGTGACCTAAGTGACCTACTAACAATATTCACCAACGTGACCATGCGCAGCATCATCATCGCCGTCATCATTACCATCATCATCACCATCACCATCAACATCATCATCAACATCATTATCATCATCCTTGTTATTATCATCATCATTGTTATCATCACCATTATCATCTTCATCGCAATCACCATTACCATTATCATTATCATTATCACCGTCATCACCATCATAGAAAGGTTTTGGGTGAACCTAAGCCCTTCCTTGATTCCTTATACGAACCATATGAACCCCCGATCCCTTATGGTTCCCTATAGTTTTAACAACCCGCCTAAGCATGTGCATAAAGGCCTTGTAAAGCCTGGTTGCTCCTGCCCCGTTCCGAGAGAGTTCAATATCCCTGAATCCAGGAATCACGAAATATCCGTTCTTTTTTGATTAGCAATGCGGTGCTGCTCTGTCTTATAGGCTGGGCCTGGGCCATACATTGGTATGAGCCCTGTACATCCCTATCCTATAATACCGAGATGAAAGCCTAGTGCAACCCACCCTAAACCCGAAACTTTCGGCCTCAACGCCGCTGCTGTCAGCTCCAAGCCCTTCGATTAAATCATATACAGTGAACCCCAGAAAGTTGGAACATGGGTTTAGGGCTTTAGGGCTTTAGGGCTTTGGGGTTCAGGGCTTTAGGGTTTAGGGGTTTAGGGTTTAGGGATTAGGGAACCCCAGAAAATTGGAACAGGGGTTTAGGAGGATTGGTGCTAGAATCCCCTATGCTCTATATTAGCGGCACGAGGATATTGATGTTCCAACTTCGGTTTCTACTATGTACCTCAAGCCGTTTAGGGTTTAGGGTTTAAGGCCATATATCAAGAGATCCTTCTTTTTGTTTATGGTGTGTGTTCTGTAATTAGAGCACGAACAGGAGACCGCCGATGCCTTCAACAACTCACCGATCGGACGCCAGGCCACCGTGGGAAGAAGGGGTTCTATACAGGGACGTTGCTGCGTAAGATCTGAATTTGGGGTATGTTCCAGGTCTCTGTTCCATTACCCAGTGCGGGAGGTCCCAAGATAGCTTTTTGGAGGGCTGAGGGATTATTATGGGCGTGCCTACACAAGTGGTTGAGCAGGGTTTTCTTTTTACAAGGGTTTCTAAGACGATGGAGTTGAGAGTTAACGAGGCCTAGGGCGTTTTGTTGAAGTTTCGGATTACTAGAAGAGCTGGATATGGGTTGACACGATTTAGAGGTAGGGTATAGGGTTTGCGGCCTAGGGCTTTCGAGGTTGACGCATTTAGCAGCACGTCGCGGCATGTAACATAGGGGCCTAAACAATTATTACCTCTACTATTTTGGTGGTTCCTTATAAGTATATTATCATTATAGTATACTATGGCCCCAAGCCCTATTCTCATTATTCAGGTCCCTACGTTACCCCGGGGCATTCCTTTCGAAGGGCTGCCTTAACTTCGAAGAGCGCCCAGGTCAGAAGAGCGAGGGTTGCGGATTAGGGCTTATAGGGTTTAGGGGTTTTGGGGGTTTAGGGGATTCGGATTTAGGGTTTAGGGTTTAGGGGTGTAGGGTTCAGGATTTAGGGGATTAGGATTTAGGGTTTACGGTTTATATAGGGGATTAGGATTTAGGATTTAGGGGATCGGGATTTAGTTTTTAGGGCTTAGGGGATTAGGATTTAGGGTTTAGGATTTAGGACTTCTCCCTGGAGTAGTACAAGCCCAAGTACATGCGCGACTCTGCTTCCGAGTATGTTTGCTGCACCCTAGGCCCTAGACCCTGGAATGTAAAGCTAACACCCACCGGGAGCTCACAACCCCAAACCCCAAACCCACCTAGGCTAAGCCCTAAAACCTCAGCATGTTGTTCTTTGCCGGCCTTCAGATGTTTGACGGGTCGAAGTTAGGTGTCAAATTTGTCGGGGTGCCGTGTATAGAAGACAGAGTTTTGGGTTTAGGCCCAGGAGCATGTGCGGCTGGAGCAGCCTCTGGGGTCATAGTTTTAGTTTTTGCGGGTTAGGGTCGTGCGAAGTTTGGGCCACTAAACTCTAAAACCCTAAACCCTAAACCCATAAACCCATAAACCCTAAACCCTAAAACCCTAAACCCATAAACCCTAAACCCTAGCCCCTAAAACCCTAAAGCCCTAAACCCATAAACCCTAAACTGCTCTTAGTGCACGCCGTGTAAGGGTTTCGGGGCTCAATGTTTTCGGGACGCTACAATTCAAGGCGGAGGTTCTCATCAGGACTCATATGTAGGGGCCTTGATCATTAGAATAGGGTGGTTTAGGGTTCAGGGGGGTTTGGGTTTAGGGTTTAGGCTTTAGGGTTTGGGGCTTAGGGTTTAGGGTTTGGCATTTGGGGTTTGGGGTTTGGGGTTTAGGGTTTGGGGTATATTATACTTTAATCAAAATAAGGAACCCCCGAGACCGTATTCTCGTGCTGTTTGTTAGAGTTTGTTTTTTTGTTTGGCGTTTTAGGGTTTAGGGCTTCAGTAGGGTTTTTTTCGGGTTCTAGGGCTTAGGCTTGTTTCAGGGTTTTTCGGTGGTTTACAGGGTTTAGGGTTTAGGTTCACACTCCCCCATGAGATTTGCCCTCAAGGGCAGAGGATCCAACAAGCAAGTGAGGGCATAGCGTCATCTTACTACCCGAAACCCTAAACCCTACCGAAACCCTAAACCCTAAACCCTAAACCCTAAACCCTACCGAAACCTTTCAGTGCACACACACACACACACGTACGTTGCTGATCTGTCAGACGTGGGCCCTCAGTGTCACGACCCTAAATCCCAACCCCTCCAAGCACAAATTCTCCGAAGGTTTTAGGCTTTAGTGTTTTCGAGATCCTACAAACAGCCCTTAACCCCACACCCTAATGCCTTAGCAGTACACTCTTTGTTGTACATCGAGGTTGAACGAATGGCATGGTAAGAGAATCGTGGGCCATGCCCTGCGCAAGAACTTCAAACATCACACCCGAATGCCCTGTAAACCGTACCCTAAAGCCGGCCTATACTCTGAACCCTAAACCTCCAAACCATACATCCTGATGCCCTTGAAGCTTAGAGCCACGTTTCAAAAACACCAAGCCCTAAACCCCACAGCCCTAAGCCCTAAACCTCAGAACCCTAAGCCCTAAACCCCCCTAAACCCCTAAATCCTTGTAGAGCCCTTAGAGGAACCCTGAAGGGAATCCCTAAGCCCTTACTTGTTCATGGGCAGTTATAAGTGGAGTTTTCCTGTCCCCTAATATGGGTTGTAGTCATAGTTACCCTACTTATAACCCCACTTATAACTACCCAGGAACCTCCAAGAACGCCCAACAGCAAGGCTACTTGGAGGATCATGGGACTTAGTAAGTAAGGTTATAAGTCCTTTAATTGGGGCTATAAGTAAATATA
>CAJNDV010033259.1:8887-23111 GCA_905221635.1 Symbiodinium sp. CCMP2456
GGTTCGTTTTTTCTTTTTCGGTACAGCCCAAAGCATAAATCCTAAGCCCTGAACCCTAATAAGGACCCTGTGGTTTGGAACCCCCTTAAACCCTAAACCCCTAAACCCCTAAACCCCTAAACACCTAAATCCCTAAACCCCTAAACCCTAAACCCCTAAACCCCTAAACCCCTAAAACCCCTAAACCCCTAAACCCCCAACCCTCTTCCTGGGTTCGAGAGGTCGGATCCGGTTCTTCAGGCAAAACATCACCAACCAGCTCGAAGAGGCTTTGGGCCTGTAGGTTTAGCTTTAAAGATGCTTTTAGCAGGGGTTCCAAGTCCAAAGCCCTAAACCCAAAACCTTAAACCACTAAACCCCTAAACCCCTAAACCCTAAAACCTTAAACCCAAAACCCCTAACCCCCAAACCCTTAAACCCTTAAGCCCTTAAGCCCTTAAACCCTAAACCTTTTAACCCCTAAACCCTTAAACCTTTAACCCTTAAGCCCTAAGCCCTAAACGAAGGCTTCCTTTCAAAGGGTCCTGACAGGGGTTCCGGTACTCACTCTAGGGATTTAGGGTCTAGGGTTTAGGCTTCAGGGTTTAGGGTTTAGGGTCTAGGGTCTAGGGTCTAGGGTCTAGGGTCTAGGGTTCTGGTGGGTGTTGGCTGATTTTCGAGAGTTTGGGTTTTGGGTGTTGTGTTTGAGGGTTCACGGGTTTAGGCGGTTAAGAGTTTAAAGGCGCAGATTTTGTTTTTAGGGTTGAATCGTTAAGGATTATGGGTTTAGGGTAAGCATACTTAGCCGATAGCATAATTAAGGTACTTCCTCTAAGACATTTCTTATCCCCCTACCATCAAAACAGGAAACTCATTCAACAAAAAGCATAGGAACCTGTACCACAAGGTTCAAAGTAGTATTGTAGAGGCCTGAATAACTACCATTATTTTTCTCTGGGGCTCCTTATTGTAGTAGTACTCCCCATTCTAAGTACCCAGAGACTCCTTATAATTATAAAAGGAGTATACCTTACATGATATTAGGGATCCTACTATAGTTTGTGGTATATTCCTTGATTTAGGGATATTGGAGTCTCTGGGTATTAAGGCCCCTGCATTAGCCCAGAAGCCCAACTCAGCATAGGAGACCAAACGAACCCTCAAAGCCTCGGGGGCAAACGCGTCATCGGCCTGCTACATGCTCAGTCCTCCCGAAACTTGTGTATCGTTTTCGACGAAACGTGCTGGTTTCCGAGGTACAGTCTTGTATATGGGCTGAAGGAGGACCCGGTCTACATCGGCGGAGATGGCGATGCCATCACCGTGAATGCCTCCGTGGAATGCCCCACGAAGCTGGAAAAGAGCAAGCTGGCGCAAGAGACGGTCCATTATCTCCTGAAGCGTGCGGACAATCGTAAGATCACCTACGATGTTAGATGCATTCCACGACGGAAGGCAGATGTGACCTATCAGCTCGTGCTGAAAACGACCGGTGAGGTAGGGCGGCAGCAACGGCCACCAATGGAGGTGTGCCTCCTGCGTGCCAGAGTCAAACCTTAAACCCTAAAACCTAAACCGGAGACTCGGCAGGATACCCAACAGGCCACACCCCAACCCTGACTCTTCGTCCCGAAGCCAAACTCCACGCCTTGGCACCCTAAACCCGAAACCCTAAACCGCCCATAACCGTAAAAAGCCTCCCCTCCTAGGGCTGCTTATTTAGGGTTTAGGGTTTAGGGGTTTAGGGGGTTGGGTTTAGGGGTTTGGGTTTAGGGTTTAGAGGTTTATGGTTTTTGCGGTTTAGGGTTTAGGGGCTTAGGGTTTAGGGTCTATGGCTTCGATGTAGAACTCCTTTAAAAGGTAGGCTGTTTGCGCGAGGGGTAAGTAACAGAGTTTCTTAATTGCACCCTAAAGCCCTACAGTAAACCCTAAAACCCTAAACCCAAAGCCCTCCGGATGCGGGAAGCAAAAGGAGCTCAACAAAAAACCCTAAACCCCAAACCCTAAAACCCTAAACCCTAAACCCTAAACCCTAAACTGTGCCAGAGTTTTTCGTGAGCAGACTTTGATTTCGGGGCTGACGATTTCTTGGCGGCCATTGGGTCCCTACACCTGAACCCTTACAAACCCTAAACCCTATTATCCCTAAAACCCTAAACCGCTATAAACCCTTAGGGTTTAGGGTTTAGGGTTTAGGGTTTAGGGTTTGGGGTTTGGGGTTTATAGGGTTTAGGGTATGAATCCTAAACCATAAACCCCGTTAGACCCTTTGTTCCTAGAGCCCCCCACTCTCGAGGCTGAACCTTCCAACAACCTGTGGGCTCGAGCCCAAGGCTTTTCCTTCGAAGGGGCTGGCAGCCTACGTTTCGGTCGAGGGTGAAGGTTTAAGTTTAGGGTTTAGGGTTTATAGATGTCTCTATAGGGTTCTACTTGATAAGGTTTAGGGTTTCAGGTTTGTAAGCTTCCAAGGCTCTGGGTTTAGGGTTCAGGGCAAAGCCCTCGCCTGCAACCCGGAACACTTAAACTGAACCTCAGATAATTCCACCAACCAAGAAAAAGGACCTGCCGTCCTCGACCCTGAACTCGGAAACGCGACTTGAATCGGGTGCAAAACCCAAGAAAAAACATAACAGCGTGTAAGACCCCATAACACCATGTAGAACCCCATAAAGACCCCTCTACGATGGCCTACCAAGAAGGCCCAGAGCACCCCACAAAACCCTGGAAAGCCTTCAAAAGTCTTATGCTGACCTATAGCTTCTGAACCCTTAACCTAAAACCCTGAACCCTATCATGCGGAACCCTATAGAAACATCTATAAACCCTAAACCCTAAACCCTAAACTTAAACCTTCACCCTGGACCGAAACGTAGGCTACCAGCCCCTTCGGAGGAAAAGCCTTAAACCCTAAACCCTAAACCGAAACCCTAAACTGATCCTCAGCAGGGCCGCATTGTATACACAGAGGAGGCCAGACACCGACCCGAGCCACAGCAAATCAGGAAAAATCAGGCGGCGAAGTAGGTCCCACCTACGCTTGGTTGAGGGTTTAGGTCTTTTTGTTTAGGGTTTAGGGTTTAGGAAGTTTAGGGTTTAGGGTTTGGGATTTGAGGGTAGAGATTACCGGCTTAGGGGTTGCTGTGAAGGCTGAAGGCTTGCGAAATGGGTGTGGAGGTTGCATCTCATCTTGCAGCGAGTGCAACAGTGAGATGTACCTGGTTTGAAAGGTCTCATGGGGTTTACCTACGATGTGCAAGGGCTTTGTGTTGAGGGTTTAGGGTTTAGGGTTTATCAGGGTTAAGGTAGTGCTTAGGAGGGAGGGTACTCACCTATAAGGAGCTTGCGTCTGAGAGGTTGATGATTTTAGGGTTTAGGGTTTAGGGTTCAGGGTTTAGGGTTTAGGGCATCCAAAAAAGCTAGTTGCGTAAGGCTTTTACAGGTGGGTTTGAGTATACCTTTTGAAATATCTTTTAATGATATCCTGTAAAGTCGCATGATAGGACGCTTTGTAAGTTCTGATGGAGCTCTTTGAGTTTCAAAGAATGCTGAACGCTGGCTACGATGAAGCCTCCCCCCCCCAAAAAAAAAAAAAATACAAGATCCTTTACCCTTTGGGGCTTCAGGGCTTAGGGTTTAGGAAAGGATGGCAGGATCCTTAAGAAGATACTCAAGACGTAGCGACAAAGGCAAAGGAGAAGAAACCCAAAGTTCCTAGTCCTAAGCCCTGAACACCCAAAAAAACCCTGAAATGAACCTGACTCTAATGCAACTAACCCCTTTGAAGAACTCCGCAGAAAACTTCGGACGGCCCCCTTTAAAGCGCGCCTGAACACGTTCCGGACGCTCCAGAGTTGCAGGTGTCGCGTGGCCACCTCTTTTGGGCTTAAGGGGGTCCAGGGTCCCTCCCAGGATGCAGGGTTTAGAGTTTAGGGTCTAGGGTTTAGGGTTTAGGGTTTAGGGTTTAGGGTTTAGGGTCTAGGGTTAAGGGTTTGGGGTGAAGGGTTTAGGGCTGAAGGGTTTAGGGTCTTTGGTTTAAGGGTTTGCGGCTTACGGTGTTGGGGTTTGGGGTTAAGGCTTGGAGTTTAGGGTCCTCCAGGGATACTTTAAGGGGTACTTTACAAGTAAACCGGGTTTTAAGCGGTTGAAGGTTTATCGTTTTGGGCTTCAGGCTTAGGGTGTGGATTTTGGGATTTAGGCTTCAGGGTTTTGGGTTGAGGGTTTAGGGTTTAGTTAGGGCTGAGGGCTTGGCGGGCTCTGGGGCTTTGGGGCTTTAAGTTTAGGGGTGTAAATGTTTACGAGCTTGCGGGTTTAGGCTACTCTGAGGCTAGTATCAGGGTACTGTGAGGGTACTATAAGGGTACTTTAAGGAGTACTCTCAGGATACAGAGATGCTTTCAGGGTGCGATAAGACTATGTTAGGTGAATCGGGATACGATAAAAGTTTTGGCAAAGGTTTCTGGTTTCAGAGACCGTAAAAGTCCCATTGGTTTTAGGGTTTAGGCTTCAAGGTGTTGCGTATATACCTTAACCCTAAAGCCTGTGGAAACCCTAGACGCTCAACCTTGAACCCCCAAACCCTAAACCCGCAAACCCCCAAACCCGGAACCCCTAAACCACTAAAACCTGTAAACCCCTAAACCCGAAACCCTGAAAGAGTTGTGCGGGCTGAGGGCCCAGAGTGCGAGACTTCTGGACGTCAAAAAAGGGCGGGGTTTAGGGTTTAGGGTTTAGGATTTGGGGTTCAGGGCTTGGGCTTGGGGTGCTACGAGGATACGACAAGGGCCTTCGTTATAAAGGGTACTATACGGTTACGTACCTTTAAAGGGTACCATAAAGCGGTCCAAGAAGGGTGCTTGAAGGATGTTGAGGGTGTAAGCCTTGTGCCTTGAGCTTGAAAGCTTAAGCCCCAACCCCCCCCCCCTCTGCGGCGGTTTGGGTTTAGCATCCCCCACCCCTGTGCCATGAGCCCGGCACCGAAAGCTATACGGATTCTGCAAGCAATCCCCAACAAGGAACATCGACAGTTTCGCTCAGGTCTTCATGAGACCCTAAACCCTAAACCCTAAACCCTGAACCCTAAACCTTGAACCCTAAACCCTAAACCCTAAACAGTCATACCTCATCTGGCAGACGGCCCTTGCAGACGAATGCCTGGTGTCGCCGCCACCGACGAAAATCCTCTGAGGGGTTTAGGGTTTAGGGTTTAGGGTCTAGGGTTCAGGGTTTAGGGTTTAGGGTTTAGGGTTTAGGGTTTAGGGTCTGGGGGGGACCACCGAGGAAAATGAGTTCAGGAGAAAAAAATGCCGAAACCCAAACCTTAAACCCGAAAAAACGAGGCAGAGAGGCCAGGCAAGCAGACACAAGACAAGGCAACCCAATCTCGAAAACAAGGCATGCTCAGAAGACAACAACACAGCGGACAAAAGTGGTGATATGCTCTGGTATGACGTGAAAGGATAATGTCGAACAGAACCACTGGAACCTACCTAGGATTCGAAACAGTATGGCGAGATGAGATACAGGAAGTCAGGGGAAGAATTTCATGGACAAAGCAACGAATGGACTAACACCTAACCCTAAACCCTAAGGGACTCAGAGCGGTCCTGATGCTTCCTGGGGCTCGGTGGTTTTATCGGGATCCTATACTATAGTATAGCTAACGATATACTATATACCGTAAGATGCCACAAAATACGATAGTACGTTATAATGAACTAGAGGTAGGTTTCTGGCATCGTCCACGTGCAAAAAGGGCTGAGCGCCGAAAATCCTGAATCCCAATCGAGGCCAAAACCGACACCACTACCCCCTGTTGGTGATAATGTCTTATCGTATACTATGGCATATACTAGTATATGCGTAGCTTTATTAGCATCGTCTGTCTTAGTATTTTCCCCAGGCCCTGCACGAAATCCCCAAACACTGAACCCCAGGGCTGCAGCTAGGAGCTCAAACAGCGACTCTTGGTTAGAATCTGGGCTAGGATTGGCTGTGTAGAGCGGCTAGAGCTTAGGGTGCTTCTCGGAAGGAGGAGCACAAAGACAAAAGCACATGCAAAGAGTATGAGAACGTAATCATACGGCAAGGATCTCATAGAAGATGACAGTGTCTCGAATCGGGCCGCACCGGCCAGAATCATCTTAACATGTCGGCTGCACACATGTGTATTTTGAATCACTGGCATTCAGTAGCACTGCGCTTAGCAGCGACAAGACTACCAGAAGTTCTGGAACTTACTGTAGGCTTTAGGATTCATCCGGTTGAGGACTCAGTCTCCAAGATTTAAGACCATTGCATTACCGAGAGTCGTAGTCCACGTCGATTGGGGTGCCGCGCAACCACCGCGCAACAGCATTCCTGCCTCATCAACCACCAAGAACTTACACATTTTTGGGTTTTGGTTCACGGATATTCAAGGTTTGGGGATCAGGGTTGCTGCACCAACAACTCTGGGCGGACGGGCAAGGCTTATGATGTCATCGCCGCCACCATCGCCGCCACAGGAGTAGTTGGAGTGGGAGTCGGAGCGGGAGAAGTAGTAGTAGAGGTAGTGGCGGTAGTGACTAGCAACAGTAGTAGTAGTAGTAGTAGTAGTAGTAGTAGCAGCAGTAGTAGTAGTAGTAGTAGTAGTAGCAGTAGTAGTAGTAGTAGTAGTAGTAGTAGTAGCAGCATGTGCACAAGCACAAGCAGAAGAGGAAGAGCAGAAGAAGAAGTAGTAGTAATAGTAGTAGTAATAGTAATGGTAGCAGTAGTAGTAGTAGTAGTAGTAGTAGTAGTAGTAGTAGTAGGAGTAGGAGTAGGAGTAGTAGGAGTAGAAGAAGTAGAGGCAAGAGAAGCAGCAGCAGCAGAGCATCTATCATCGTCTGCTCCACCGTCACAACACCACCATCATAATCTTCCTCGCCCTATCGTCATCACCATCCTGTCCACCGGCAGAACGATCATTTCTGCATTCCACAGAATTAAGTGCTCTCCTGAACCCTAAACCCCCAAACCCTAAACCCCAAACCCTAAACCCGCAATGCCTAAACCCTAAACCCTAAACGCTAAACCCTAAACCCCTAAACCCTAAACCCTAAACCCCCAAAGCCTGAGGCCGAGGCTCTGTTCTCGGCAGTAGTCGATGGTCAGCGCGCGACGCGATGCCTTTTGATGTGCCAGGGTTTGCTATGGCAAACAACAAGGGTTTAGGGTTCCAGGGTTTAGGGTTTAGAGTTTAGGGTTTAGGGTTTTGGGGTTTAGGGCACCCCGAAACTCAGACTTGAGCCGGGGCCTCAATAATAGGGTTTAAGAGTATCGTGATACTATAAGTAGATTCAGGAACCCCAAAAAGTATTGCCGTCCTGGCTTCTCCGGCTGTGACCCTCAGAAGACTGCCCAAGCTGAAGCTAGAATTGCCTGTGAGCGGCGAGGTATGCGATGCCTGTTCTCAGGTACACCGCTTCCCTGCCTACGATTTGCACATCAGGGTGCTCAAAAGGACCCATGCGTCACAACACCACTGTGCACAGCAATAAGGAGTTCATTGCTAATTATTCAGGCCTCTATATTGCACTAGTTCAGGCCGACTGAGTCTTAAGGGTTCTGGATTGCAGCTGTTGACTCCTGACAGCGCACACACACAGACACACACTCTGATGGACGCAATCTGTGCACCCTCTCAAAAGCGCCGAAATGACTGCATGCAAACCGTATGTGTCGAAACCCAAAAAAGCCTGAAAACCGGAGCAAACCTGACAGTGCAACGATGTCGAATTGTTCCACAATCATAGTGCTCTTACTCTTGAAAGTCTTGCTGGAGCTATCGTTTGTTTGCGCTGTCAGGTTTCCTTCTCTACTTCTCACCCACCATGCAACCGGAGATTGTTGTCAGTCTGTTGTCTCACTTCGCCAAGTTTACGTTTGAGTTCTCGGTATCTTGTTGTGATTTCGACCCTGTCGCAGCTGCTACCAGCATAACAATAAGTATGATATTGCTCTTGCTAGCAGAAGTGGCAGGCTTTGTAGTTGCAGCAGTAGAAACCGTCGTCCTTGTCGTCGCGACGTCGTCCTCCTCCTCCTCCTCCTCCTCCTCCTCGTGTTCGTCATTGTTCCTGTCGTCGTGTCCTCGTCGTCGTCCTCCTCCTCCTCGCCATCCCAGTCCTCTTCGTCCTTGTGGTCTAAACCCTAAACCCTAAACCCTCGTCGTCCCAGAACACTAAACCCTAAACCCTAAACCCTCGTCGTCCCAGAACACTAAACCCTAAACCCTAAACCCCCTCGTCGTCCCAGTTGTCGTCGCAGCAGCACTGGAAGCAGCCGTCCGCGCCTCTGCCAGGCGCCGCTGGGACTCCAGGTCCTGGCAATATAATAATAGTAATAATAATAATAATAATTATTATAGTAATAATAATAATAGTAATAATAATAGTAATAATAATAATCCTCGCAATCTTGGCGAAGTCGGACTGGGGGGCTTTCAGGGCTAAGGGCCAAGGGCCAAGGGTTTGGGGCTGAGAGTTTAGGGTTTAGGGTTTAGAGTTTAGGGTTTAGGGTTTAGGGTTGAGGGTTTAGGGTTCGGGGTTTAGGGTTGGGGAGTTCATGTTTGGGGTTTACATGGTTCTTGCTTTGACTTCATGCATGGGCATCATGCTGCGAAGTTGCAACGCAACCAGCCATAATGCTAAGGATGCGGAGAAAGCCCATGACTAGGGGATAGAACGATGTAGAACGGAGCATTTCAAGAAGGACAATGCGATTGCTGAAGGCGTCAGACGGTATGCACTACATGATGATCTCTGATTGCACCCTCCAAGATCTGCTTCGCACTGGCACAGAGCCACGACTGAAGAATGGAATCCGAGCACGAAAAGCCTTCATCTCGAGACCACAAAACACTGGGTAATGAAAAGACCTGCTCCCACAGAACCCAATACCCCTTAAATCAGGAACCTACCTTAAATTATAGGGGCCTTAATATTAAGATTTAAGGTATATTCCTTAATTAAAGGGTATTGGGCTTCCACTCGGACCCACAGCTCACCCGCCGCCTGCCTCTGTGTCGGTGCTGGAGCGGCCTGTCTTCACACGGAGCCACGACTGCAGGGAACCTGTCGACGCAGCCGGTCATAACGCAGCATTCATGTATCTGATGTTTCCCCAGATGTGCCGAAAACGCAGCAGCCACAAGTTAGCGACTCTTGCCTGAGTGCCTCTGAAAGTGAATGACATGTTCATACTCACACCGGCCTTGAAACCATGCTCTCACTCTCTCCCTGAGTGTCCTCCTTTGTTGGAAGCTGCACAAACCAAAAGTGTCGATTGCAAACCGAATCTTCGGAAATACTCGGAATCTTGAATGTAGCTCTGGCGAGCGAAGCTTCTTGCTGCAAACATGGATGCCTCTAGCATCCATACTGGCGCTTTCGGCTTGCAAGGTTCGCCACACCAGTCCCAAAGCACTGGCAGTACTTACACATGCATGTGTGGGATCGGTTCGATGCTTGGGTACAAACGAAATCCAACGCTACTGAACCCTAGATGAAAGTACCAGACCCATCCAAACCCTGCGCCTAATGCAAACACCACAGGCATGCCACAGCTTGGTCGCGTCGCCTTGGCCCGAGCTGGAGAAGCGCAGGCAACGAAGCACCGGCGGCTTGCAACTCATCCAAACATGGCGGTGCCTCATGCTACTCTAAACGAAACTGTTGACACTCACGGCAACGAGTCAGTAAGTAGAGATGCTCCGGCGAAGACACTGTGCGAAATGGCAGCCATGCAGAGCACTGGCATGCTGGTCCAAACCTGTCGAAGCAGCTCTGTCGTGAAACTTAGCTTTGGTCCATCGGCACGGCAAGAACGCAAAGAGTGTCATGCGAAGGGATTGCCCTCCAGTTCCCTCATGGAATTTACATCAAACGGAAACGTAGTTCGGAATGAGCGTCTGCAGACCTGGGTTTGTCGTTTTGGGATTCTGGATTTGAGGTTGAACGCTAAAGGATTGCCTGGATGCTATGTCAGAACTTCATCCCCGAGTAAGCTGTGAGCAGCCGGGTTGCAGAGCAGCTCGCAATTTTACGCAATATTCGATGCACACGACTAGGAGAGTGCAATGGACAATGGACACTGCACACCGCGGAGCAGATCGAAGACGAAACAAGTCAGAGGCTTCCAAGGAGATGCTTCAGATACAATGAGGGTTTAGGGTTTAGGGTTTAGATGATGGCCAGGGCGCCTGGGCCCCAGCTGGGGTAGCTCAGGCTGCGAAGCACAGGTGGGTTTAGGGCTTAGGGTTGCAACTCATGAAACATGGTAGAGACTGGCAACTACCCAAAGCACTTTTCACCATTGGCTTGGAAGGATTGGAAGCAGCGGCAGGCTTTTGTCAAACGTCTGTCGAATGAGCCACTTATAACCTGAAAGGATGATGCATGGCCGCGCGACGAAAGCTAGACAGGGATAAGCTGACTATAAACTGAAGGGCCACCGAATATGCTTCTGGTCTAGGCGTAAGCTGCTGGCTCGTCGTACTTCCTCGAAACAATCCTTCAGGCTAAGAAGCTGCACAGTGGCACCGGCAGGCAGACATCCCGAAACCCTAAACCCTAAACCTTAAACCCTAAACCCCTATGCCACCTCTGCAACCTGCGCCAGTATGAAGAGGAAGCTTGAGAACTGCATAGGCTCGCCGAGTATATTAAAGACAGCCCGTCTTGCAGTTACATTTGTCATTTGCATGACTATATATGTATGCTATACACATATATATATATATATATATAGGTATACACACATACACACTATCACTACCTGTACATAGACGATGACACACGGAGATTTCTACGTCTCGAAGGTGATGTCAGTCTTTCTGGCAGAAGCGCCATCCTCCGAAAAACAGAGCCTCCCCCGAAATCCTAAACTGCACCCTAAACCCTAAACCCTAAACCCTAAACCCTAAACCCTAGCTTCCCTGGCAGATGGGTGCTCCAAGTTCTTTTATCGTTTGCCTCTCGCGCGGCGTCTGCAAGTTCAGGCAGCTTTCAAGCTTGAAACCTTAAATGTTTAGGGTTTAGGGTTTAGAGGTTTAGGGTTTAGGTTTTCTTTTTTGGGGTTTAGGGTTTAGGGTTTAGGGTTTAGGGTTTAGGGTTAACTGTGAACCCAAAACCCCCAAACCTGAAAGCTAGCACCTTAAACACCCTTCGTCCAACGCATGGACATTTCAGGCCCAGAATGAGGGCCTCAAAGCCTCGCTTGGGGAGTTTCTTCCAGGGGCTCCTCCATTCTCCTTAACAAGTCCTCCTCCAAGCTGTCCGCCTCCGCCTGGCAGGCGCCCCGAGCCGCCTGCTGCTGCACCTGTCCATACAGCTCCCGAACGATGCGGAGCTCTTCGGCTTTGCTTCCGCCGTACCTCTTTCCATCGAGGTGCAGACCCCAGGCCCCGCTCCTGACCCAAAGCAAATCGCTGGTGCCATCGCTCCCCACCCGCACAAGCACCGGGTTGCCCTGTGGATCTGCTGCGACACGGAAGCCCGTGGTGGCTTTCTGAGAAAGAAAGCGGCGCAGAAGCTGGTCTAGGGGCTCCTCCGGGGCGTGAATGTTTGAGACAAGGGCTTAGGGTTTCGGGTTTAGGGTTGAGGGTTTAGGGTTTCGGGTTTAGGGTTGAGGTTGAGGGTTTAAGGTTGAGGGTTTAGGGTTGAGGAATTAAGGGATCAGGGTCCCGGGGATCGTGAGTTTGCTGGCTAATCTGCCAAACCAGTCCTTCTCAGACATCGCGACAACCACAATAACGGCGCCGAAAATGGGCGAATAATCAGCTGCCTTTGCGTATGTCAATAAAGGAAACGATGGCTGCTTTGAACGTTTGACATCCTGTCCTTGCGATGTCGGGCCGTCTACCAGGGATGCTACAAAGGTGACCGAAATTGCAAATTTCGGCCATCCCAAGCATTTGTTCCAGCCTACACATGAGGGCATGTCTTTGGACAGTTGGGGGGCAAATGAAACCGTATCTCAATCGGAAGTTGTGCTACATACTGATCTGATCCACCAGGCGCTTCGATCCAACGCCTTATTCAAAAAACAACGTTGGAAGCTCTCAAATCTATTGCAGAAGCTGAGCAGCAGCCAAATATCAGACAGATGCACATCTGGATCAATGCTCGGAGCTGTATGCAAGCATCGTTCTCAAAAACTAGTTTTGGCATTGAAACTAAGGCGTGATGTTTCACAAAACGCACACAAAGTGATGGCTGGAGCTGCGACAGCTTTTCACGGTTTTTTAGCATGTAACCATGTAACCCGGCCCAAACACGTGCTAGTAACAGTTTGATGTCTGGTTGCGGCGTGAAGTTTGCTATGTTCTCAGTCTTTTCTGGCTTTCAAAACTTCGGTTCGGCGCACACTCAACAAACTAACAATCACCGAAAGAACACTCTTTCAAAGCTTGTCAATCAAGAGGCACCAATCAACCTAGAAAGTTTTCTTCAGGTGGGGTTCTCAAGTTCACAAGTTCCCCAACAAAAACTGTAGAAGCTGGTTTTTTTGGCGGATGCGGGCCTCGTAGACAGCGTCAGCCGCGCTCGGTCCCAAAGCTAAACCAACAAACCGACAAACCATCGAAAAGCGGTCAGTGACTACTGCAAGTTCGCAATCTACAAAGTTACCCTGTTCAGTAACGCTACGCTGTACATGATGGCGGCTCTCAGCGACAAGCAGAAGCAGCCAAGGGCCGTCGCCCGTTAGCCACCCGAAGCAGCGGTGGATCCCCCAAAGCAAAGGTCCCCGGCCGTCGTTCCAGTCCCGTCGGACAACGAGCGACCCCGCAAACTTCGTTTCTGCGTTGTCGTGCACANNGGCAGAGCACTGGTCTTCTACAAAAACAGCGCCTGAAACAGTCTTCGTCAAGCTCTGGAAGCTGGCCCGTTTGGAGACTAACTATGCAAAGCAGCTCTTTGCGACAAGCAGATGGGAAAAGATTCTGCGAGCTGCGGTGGATACCCAAAAGAGTCTCCGTCTTCTGCTGGTAGAATGTTCATGTCTGCGTGCACACCAAAGTCCAAAGTCCATTCTAAATGCCAACCCACAGGGCGCGGGCGACATGATAAGGCAAGGGCGGAAGTTGGCAGTGATGGCAGTTATGTCAGTGACAGGACAGAAGCGGCGTCCTTGCACTTACTAAACGCAACGTTCACCGACAGTGTCGCACCCAAGGCAGAAGCCACGCGACAGCGCACAAACTACAAAGCAGAGCCCAAACCAGAAGCTGAAGAGAAGCAGCGTTCTCGCACTTACCAACTGCAACCGTGCAACAAAGGAAAGGGGGCTGCCCGAAGCAGCCGACAAGCGCCAAACCGGCGGGAGAGACCCGAAAAAAGCCTCGTCCCACTGCCGACCAAGTCAGAGGCCGAGCGAAAACAAAGGAGTCCAAGTTTGCAGTGATGGCAATTATGTTGGTGACAGAAGCGGCGTTCTCGCACAAACTAAACCGCAACGTTCACCGACACGCATCCAGGCAGAAGCACGCGACAGCGTGCAACAAAGCAGAGACAACCAGAAGCTGAAGAGAAGCGTTCTCGCACGAACCAACTGCAACCTTGCAACAAGGAAAGGGCTGTCCGAAGCCCACAAGTCTTCCTCCGACAAACGCAGCGAAGCGCTTGCTTCGCCTCAGTAACACTCACTGGACCCACAGCTGTGCTACATGCGTTGATGCAACTTCCCTTACGGCGTTGCTCTGCCTTGACTTGTTTCACAACTCTTTCTGGCTTCCACCTGGAATGCAGAGATGCAACTCCAGGACAGGCGAGACTTGCTGAAAAAGAAGCCTTTTGCACTGTAGGCGGGACAGGAGGGCAGGTGAAACCCAGGAAGGCAAGTGAAGCCCGGGAGGCCGCAGGAGGGCAGGTGAAACCTAGGAAGGGGGGTGGGGGGTGCGCAGGTGAAATCCGGGAGCCGAAGAAAGGGGGGAGGGATGGAGGAGGACGGGAGGGTGGGACAGGAAGAGGGAGGGGGAGGAGGGGGAGTAAGGATGGAGCAGGTAGATGTGGAAAGGGAACAGGGAGAACTGGGAACGAACAACCTCAGGGCAGCGATGAGCAGAGAAGGGACGTGAAAAACTTAAGGTCCCTCCTAGACCTTTTCCCTTGGAAACAAGTCCCATGACAACAGCGGACAGCTGCAAGTCTTTTTCACTCAGCTTGAGCCAAAAGCCAAACGTTCGCGGTGCGCGACAGAGTTCACACATAAGTGTGGAAACGAATTCAAA
>CAJNDV010033260.1:21845-35933 GCA_905221635.1 Symbiodinium sp. CCMP2456
AAGGGTTGGCCGCACCTCCGAAAAAAAAAAAACCCTCCGCCGGTTTGGAGCCTCTGGTTCTTCGGAGCTCGGGTGCGTTCGGTGTTAGCGGGTGGGGCCCGGTGTTTCAGGAGGAGGGATCGAGGCCCTCGGCTCCGGGCTATCAGTTTGGGGGGTTTTGGATGGTTTCTATGGAGGCCCGAATCTCACGCAAGTCGGGTATTCTGCGTTTATAATAGGGTTTAGGGATTTTGCTACCGAGAATTGTTGATTGGTTTAGTGAGCTTAGTCTTACTGGTGGTTACTACGCGGGGGCCAGGGATTTAGGGTGCCTCTGAGCTTTTGCCGTTCGCGCCTTTGCAAGAATCATCGGCTTGTCTGTGCCTTGTATGCAGCCCGGAGAGGCTTGCTCGCGACAGTGCGTCAATTTAGCATTAGGATTTAGATTTACAGGTGCCTGAGAAAGGAGCAGCAACGGCTTGCAGAATGATCGGTCGCGGAACAACGATGAAGCCTTGTTGCCAAGCCCATGGAGACACGCACTAACTCGATTCCTCGTATTCAACATGAGAATACCGATACAAGCAACGATGTACTGCCACTACACCCTAAACCCTAAACCCCTAAACAGAAGCATGACATGCAACATTCTTTGGGACTTGCTGGACAGAGCTGCATCATGTCTTAATGCTGCGTGCAAGAACCGCAGAATAACAAGCCTTGATGGCTCCCGTAGTTTGGAGTCTCGGACATGTACTTATTATATTATACTGTGTTACATGTTTGTAATACACTAAAGTCTCAGGGTTTTCAACGGTTTAGATGGTGAATGTTCGGCGCTTTTGGGGTCAAGAAGGAGGATTTGGAGGTCCAGGTCTCGGGGATCTTCTGTCGTACAGATTTTGGATTTGAAAGTCTGGGTTGTCGACCAAAGCCCTAAGAACCCCCTGAACCCTAAACCCTAAACCCTAAAACCCTAAAACCCTAAACCCTAAACCAACCAACCAACCTAAAAACCCTAAACCCTAAACCAACCAACCAACCTAAAGAACCCTAAAGCCCTAAAGAACCCCAAAGTCCCTTAAGCCGAGGCTTACCCTAAACCCTAAACCCTAAACCCCTAAACCCTAAACCCTAACCCTAAAGAACCCTATAAGTCCCTTCAGCTGAGGCTTACCTCGCCTATGAATACACGCAGTACAGCTCGGCCTTCCCGGCTTGCAAACCGTTTAGGGTTTAGGGTTTAGGGTTTAGGGTTTAGGGTTTTAGGGTTTTAGGGTTTAGGGTTTAGGGTTTACGGGTTAGGGCTTTAGGGGTTTAGGGTTTAGGGTTTAGGGCTTTTTGGGTTCAGGGCTTAGGCTTTAGGGCTGTAGGGGTTGAGGGGTTTAGGGATATAGGGATTTAGGGCTTTTAGTTAAAGGGGTTTGGGGGTTTGGGGCTTTTAGGGGTTTTGGGGTTCAGGGATTTAGGGGTTTAGGGTTAATGTGGGTGGACCAGGGCAAGGAGCCAAGGTATGATCTGTATTTGTCCTGTATATAGGTAGTTTTCAAAATGAGGGTCCCCTTTAGGGTCCTTTTTATAAGGCTTATAAGGGTGCCGTACTATATTGGGGGCCTAAAAAGGGACCCGAATTTAGAGAACTAAGGACAGACAGGAGCCCCAATGAACAGGATTGGAAATTTATTTGGGCCAGATTCGGGATCGGGGCTTCGGGTTTCAGGGCCTTTTGCCAGAGGCAACGATGGGGCCCTAGCACATGAAGACGAGTCTATAGCCGCATGTGACGTTCTGTGTTCGCTACAAGGAGGGCGAAGTCTTGCAGACAAGGGCTTTGAAGTAGAGTATAACTGCAGTCCTACTGTACCTGCCAAAACAGCACTTGTACTTGGACTGGTGCCCTCCACGCCATGCAAAACGAACACCTAAAAAACCCTGGACCCTAAGACCCGCAAGTGAGAAAGCCCTAAACCCTGAACGCGGAAAGCCGCCACCGTAAAGCAACAAAGCCTTAATTGCGCCCGAAAGTCGAAAATCCAAATGCCATTGGTATTCACCTGTGCCTCAAGGGGCACATGCATAGGAGCGAGCCGGCTTGTTCTTCCCCAATGTACCTCCGCTGAAAAGCACATCATAGTGCAAGACTCAAGAGGGTCCATACACTATTCTCTGCTCAAAACCATGATTGGATTTGTCTCTAGGGGCTTATTTAGTAGTTCCGTAATGGCAAGATCTCAGGACCTTCTGGGTACTATCATGATATCGTGCTTTAGTCGACTGTGGGTCATTGACCCCCAAACCCTAAACTCTAAGCCTCAACTGGAGCCTAAAGAAGTAAACCTTTTTAGGGTTCCTTCTTATGACTTCCTTATACAAGTCATGAAGAAAAGGAGGTTATTCAGGGTAGCTGTAGATTGCCAGGACTTCTGCGAAGTACCCCTGCAGCTTTGGGTCCAGGCCTGTACGGACGGGGGGAAGGGGTTTTGCGGTGCATGCAGGGGGAGGGATTACTAGGAATACGTAGTATTTGTGCGGGATCCCTACCCCAGTTAGAGCATGAGTTTATTAGGCGCTTGAATTCTAAACCCTGAAACCCTGAAATCCTAAACCCTAAACCCTAAACCCTTCAAGGTTGAGGATGGAGCTCATGTTTCCATGTTACCCCCAAAACGGTGCATGCCTGAAACCTTTCGCCCGAGCCCGAAAACCGAAAGCCACATCCCCATGCAGTCCCTGTATCGGACAGCAACGGTTTAGGGTTTAGGGTTGTCCCTGTACCAGTATACCAATATGGCCCAAACCCATTCTAAGAGTTACCAAGGCCTTCTGTACTGCACCTCCTTTTGGCCTTGAGTAGCCCAAAGGCAGGATCCTTGTATATGGGTTTCAGGTGTTTTCTTTGGGCTTCAATAGGCATATATAACCGCCAAGAAATGGCATGCTTTACTCTTGGCACAACTAAACCCAAGGTTTAAGTGGAGACCCATGCGACTGGGTTGCAGAATGCCCCGTAGGCGTTGGCGATGATGGAATATACAATTCGCATATGTTGGTCTTGCCCCAGGTATGCCCCCGGCTCCCGGGACGCCTCAGCCCTTGACGCCTCATCACCGAATCACCTAATCCCTTAACAGCCAATTTCAGCATCCACTCTTGAGATTCACCGGTTGTGAGGTGGTGTTCTTCACTGCCTTGTTCAACATAAACCCTAAATCCTAAACCGTGAGGTGGTGTTCTTCACCGCCTTGTTCAACATCGTCTGCAACCAACAGAGCAGGCTCGAAGTGAGATTTCAGGGTGGAACGACTCCACACCTCGCATTACCAAGGTTCAGGATTTGAGTTTTAGGGTCTACTGTAGGGGCCTCAATAATTACCTATACTATTTCGGGGGACTCCTTATTATAGTTATAGTATAATGGGCCCCAAAACACTATTCTGATTACCAAGGCCCCTACATTAGGCTTGGATGTTCTTGCTCCGGATTGCGTTTCTTACGCACTCTCTCTCTCTCCCCCCTGTCTCTCTCTCTCTCTGTCTCTCTCCCTGTCTCGGTTTCTTAAATCCTGAAAGCCTCAACACCTGAATTATGAAAGCCTGAAGCGAAAGTCCTCAAGCCTCAAGCCCTAGCCCGTAAACCCTAAAGGCCAGAATTTGTGAATCAATATGGGGGGCCTGACTAGTTACCTATACTATTTTGGGGGTTCCTTCTTGGAACTATAGTACTATATTTTTCGGGTTCCTTATTATAATTATAGTGCTATATTTTGGGGGTTCCTTATTATAATTACAGTAGAATCGGCCCCAAAACCCAGGCACGGGACTTTGGGCGCTCGGATCTTCTGCGGCTGGTCTTTCGATCCGGAAAACCCGGAACGCATGCCGGGAAGGCAGGGCTTTTCTGGGTGTCAGCGAGTCAGCACAGCATTCACAAGGGCTTTAGGGTCAGTTTTTGTAGTTTTTTTTTGATTTTTGTTGTGTGCTGATCTGGTGTCTGGGGTTGAGGTCGTGAAGGTGTGTGAGCGTGTGCGCGTTTTTTGGAAGAATGGGGTTGAAGGATTCGTGTTTCAGTGTTGTTTAGGGAGGGGATCGGGCTTTCCTCTAGGGGTTGGGGTTTTGGGTTTAGGCTTCCGGGGAGTGGACTTTGGGATTTGGGGTTTAAGGCAAGTTTAAAGGTTTACTGGTTTTAGGGTTTGGGGACCCTAAACCCTAAACCATAAACCCTACACGCTAAACCCTAAACCCTAAACCCTTAAGCTTAGGTCGTGAGTAGGTTCCGATTATAGGGTCCGAGTGTTTTAGAAACGATACTAGACCCTAAGGTGGAATTTACAGCTCTTATTCCAAGAGGGTCCATATGCACTATTACTCGTGAATTAAAAACCACCCAAACCATGATTAGACTGGTTTTCTGGGGCTTAGTTAGTTCCATAGCTATGTATCTTTGGACCCTCTGGGGTACCCTTACTGTTTCCATTATTGAATACTTGTACTCGCCGGGGCAGTTCCGTCTTCGACTTGCTACATCTTTGCAGCAGTGGAACCCGGCAAACAACACCTCGATTGGTAAGGCCCCGCTATTACGCGAAGATTTGCCTGCTTGGGTCTGAGTGCTTCTGTTCAGAAAGTGCAGTTCGTATGACTGGCTTTTATCCTTATGGCTATGTGAGACGTAAGCTACCATCTTGCTGGTATTCTGATATGGAGCCATGTAAACCCTGAGCCTTAAACCACTGCGAATAGAAGCCTGCTGCTGCCAGGGTGCAGGCCTACAATATGATTGTGCCAATCTTCACCTCTCTTTGGCTCCCCGGCACAACGGGAAGTGCAGCGAGTTCTGTTGAAAATTGAACAACCAGCCGCAAAACCTCATACTAAACTTTACTAAGCCCTAGTAAGCCCTACACCTCAAACCCTAAACCTGTAATCCTACCGTAAGCCTTAAGCCCCAACTACTAAGCCTTACTAGCATTGTCCATGGAGCAAAGGAGCGCGAAAACAATATAATCCTTGAGCCACACACACCTTTAAGATTTGCTTCGCGAGCTTTGGTTCGTCACGGTTTTTTTGAGCATAATACAAAGGCCTAAATAATTACCTATACCATTTTGGGGGTTCCTTATTATAATTACAAGATGATATACCCCAAAACCCTATTCTAAGTATTGAGGCCTCTATATTAGCCAGGCTTAAGTTTCAGTTCCGTGGATGAGGATTGTACAGCATGGCCCGTTTCTCCAGGTCCTGAAAGGGATACGTAAGGCAAACCGGAAGACCTCCTTGCAGATACAGAGTATCCAAGGTTCAGAGGTATGGGCTCCTAATATGGACCCTTAGGCCTTTGTAGGGACCGTTAAGACTACATATAGGGTATATTCTAGGTATATAAGGATCCCACCCTTAAGGGCCCATACTAGGGGCCCATGGTTTCAACCTTAGACCCAAGAAGATTGAGGCCGGTGTGTCCACATAAAGACATCACGCCTGCACTAGATGCCTTTCGAAGCCCCACTCTACTAGATGCAAGGTGCGGTTTCCTCTCGGTACACCTAGAAGTGTAACCAACCCATGTCACAGTGTGAAGTGTGACAGCACAAACACTGTTTATCACAGCAACTCCCAGACCAAGCCTTGATTCCCATGTGGCAAAAAACGTATACCCAAAGCACATGGACCCAACACAAAGCATAAGTTCCCTTATATATATATATATGTCTCTCTCTCTCTCTCTTTATCTCGCTCTCTCTGTCTAGAATTTACTTTTATTTATATTTGGTTTCTACGTGCGTATATATATATATATATATAAATGTCAATGTCATGTAATGCTAAGGTAGAGACTGTGGAGCTACCTGGATCCACAGGGGTATGACGAAAAGCAGGTTTTTTCGAGAATCGAAGACAAGTCCCGGAGGCTCAGAAACCTACATCCCTACATCCCCAGCTCAAGCACTTTTCGCCAGACGATACCCTAAACTCGAAACCCAAAGCTAAGCCCAGGAATATGTTGGGCCTCTACTGGGTCTGCGGCCTACTTGTCTGGAAGACGGATTGGGAGTAAGAACCTCTTGGTCTAGTCTAGACCTCCTTGGTACGTCAGATTCGGGGCAGCAGGATGGCTTATGGCATTTCTTCTCGGATTGACTGGCCAGTATCCGATAATGACATGGTTGGGAGTGTCATGAATGAACTCAAGACCTGGAACAAGTGAATGGGTTGAGTGTTCGACGTGTTGAGACGTCAGGGGCAGCACTAGAGGGGTTTCTTGGTGGCATGTGGGGGCTTCTCTGATTCCCGGTCTGATTTCCGAGCCGTGGCAAAAGCTGCATCTGTTGCCGAGATTGAGACGCTCTACTTCTTGAGTAATGTTGGTGCTACATTACTCTCACAGTATGCCAACTCGGTTATTCTCATGACCTTTGTTGGTATGGCCATCCTTGCCATTCGTGATGCTGAGGCGGGAGGACCCTATACTACCTATACCCTAAACTCTATAATTAAGCCCTCAACAGCCCTCAACCCTATAAGCGTCCGCAGATGTTGGACATACTCGCAGGGTCTGAAGGGTCCATGTGTATACTCACGAGATAGACTTACGTACTTTATTATAGCAACCTCTTTGCGGCGCAAGTACATGCTATCTACTCTGGGGGTCGGCATCAGAATAACATCCTCTGTCTAGCCCCTCTTCAACCATACTCTCATTAAGCCCTAAACCCTAAACCCTAAACTCTAATGTTCATGGAAACCCTAAACCCTAAACCCTTTGTTTCTTCCTGTTCAAGCAGACCAGCGTCTGCGCAGAGTGCAAATTCGTCCTCCTTGAGACCTGCCCCTGATGCCATGTTAGCAAAGCTGGGACGGAAGTGGGGGGTCGGTGTCCCTTAAAAACCTAAATTTAGGGTTTAGGGGTTAGGGGTTTTGGGGTTTAGGGGTTTAGGGTTTTGGGGTTTAGGGTTTCAGGTTTGGTTTTGGGTTTAGGGTTTTGGGGTTTAGGGAACCCTAAACCCTAAACCTTAAACCCTAAACCCTAAACCTAAACGTCACCGAAGATGGGAAGCTTCGGCTGAGGAGGTAGCAGCTTGCAATCAGTCATTCCGACCCGATAAGGAACCTTTCCCCCCTTTTTGTTGGGTTTAGGGTTTAGTATGATTTCCTTATGCAAGGCCTCAAAAAGATAAGTTATTGAGGGTCCAGGTAAGGTTTATAGTGATGTTTAGGGTGCTTCCTATTTATAGCCATCCATGGCAATACATGGGCGTAGATGCATCTGGACGAATTGGTGTCGCTCGTTGTGAAGACAGGAAGCGCCTAGGCCAAAGTCTTGGTCAGGTGCTCGTAACTGCTCCAAAAACCATTCGAACCTGTAATAGGAACCCGTGAAGAACCCTTGTAAACTCCCTAAGTATTAGTGAGCCCGTTTATGTAATAAGCTCTGACAGTTGCCCTTATAACAGCCCTTATCCCCTACAATAGCCTATACAGCAACCCTTGAAACAACCCTAAACCGCCTCAACCTTGAGCGCTCTCAGCGAAGCCCGTCGAGGTCAACAAAACCAAGCACCACGGGCACGACGATGAGCCGGCTGCAGGCCGCCCGTGTTCAACTATAGAACAAATGGATCCCTTGTAAGTCCCTCTAGATCCCTTCTAAATCCCTATAGAACCCGTAGAAATCCCTATAGATCCCTTAAAGTGCAGAGCCCTAAATCCTGAACTCCCACCAGGCGCTGCGAGCAACAGCACGCTCTCAACCGCGGCACCGAGTGCTGAGGGCTTGGCCCGCTGCAGAGAGGCCTACTGGGGTCGAGCTCGGGTGTGTTGTAGGGTTTAGGGTTTGGGGTTTAGGGTTTTAGGGTTTGGGGTTTAGGGCAGAAGCCTACTCTAAATTATTATCAATAAGGGCTCGTTGCTGTAGTAAAGGTTCCCCAAGGACGTAGTCTAGTTTGTGTGAGACCCAGATTGATCTTCAGGCTGTCTGAACTTTTTCCTGCCGAAGCTTTACTTGTAGCTTGTCTTCAAGTCATACATGCAGCATGCTGCATATATTTAGGCTTCATGTTGCTTTAGGTATCTACCGCACTATGCGCCACGTAGAGTTATGATGTGACCTTCCGGCCACGCTGTAGAGAGCTTGATCTGGAGCTGACCAGTTCCTAAAGTCACCAGACGGCAAGCCCTGCAAGACCCAAAGCTCCGAAACCCCGAAGGCTAAACTGCGTGAAGCCCTGGAACTCTAAGTCGCAAAACCCTCAATCTGCATGAAAAAGCACACTGAAACCCCGAACTCTTTACAACAAGAGCTTTTAAGAAGCCTTATAGAACTTGAACCAAAAAAACCGAGAAACCCCCCCAAAAGAAGATCCGAACCCCAAAAAGCGCCGGGATGGAAACCCTAAGCCCCTAAACCCCTAAACCCTAAACCCCTAAACCCTCAACGGGCCTCGCATCAGGTAGCTCCTGGCCTGGTGTCTGCTATCCATGCCTATGTGCGGAGCTCAGCGGCGCAGTTCAAAAGGCGGTTTCGGGTATAGGGAGTTTAGGGGACACTATAGGGTTTAGGGGGTTTAGGGATAGTTTACACGTTTTTAATGATGATGCTCGTTCCATTTCGTGCTATTTTCGGGGTTGCTTGCTTGCTTTCGTGGTAGTTAAAGCTGTGGGGTCGGGATTGGGCCAGTCAATCCTTCCTAAGGTCTCCATTCGGTAGAATCAAGTTTCTAGGTTTGTTTGTACTATGGGAACCTAATCACGAAAACCCTAAACCCCTAAGCCCCTTAACCCCTCAACCATAAACCCTAAACCCCGATACCCTAAACCCCTAAAGCCCTCAACCCTAGCCCCTGAACCCCTATACCCTAAACCCCTAAAGCCTTCAACCCAAGCCCCTAAACCCCGAAACCCTAAACCCCTAAAGCCCTCAACCCTAGCCCCTAAACCCCTAAAACCCTCAAGCTCTAGTTCCTAAAACCCTAAACCCAAAACCCCTTCTAGCCCTTAAGCCCACAAACCCTAAACCCTAAACCCCTCAAGCCCTGAAGCCTACAAACCCTAAACCCTAAACCCCTCAAGCCCTAAACCCCTCAAGCCCTGAACCCTACACCCTAAACCCTAAACCCCTCAAGCCCTGAACCCTACACCCTAAACCCTAAACCCCTCAAGCCCTGAAACCTACGAAGTTTTGGAGTCTCGGGGTCTGGCAGTTGGAGCTGCCACGACATTTCCGGACACGCCCTCGGGTGGACTTGGCTTGCTGCTTTCGGCTTAGGGCTTAGGAGTTTTGAATCTTGGGGCTTCGGACAGGGTTTAGGGCAGTTGAGGGTTTAAGGTTTAGGGCAGTTTAGGGTTTAAGGTTGAGGGTTTGGGTTTTTGGGCTTGAGGGTTTAAAGCCCGCCCGTCACTTGCACTTTCCAAGTAACATCTAAAGTTGACCAACAGCCAGATGCACCCAGATGCACTAAACCCTACACCCTAAACCCCTAAACCCTAAACCCCTAAACACTAAACCACCCTAAACCCTACCTGATCACCAGATTTCGCCCCCAGGCTTGCTTCAATATGACGTACTCTTTCTTCATCCTCCTGGGGGTGGCCGGCCTATCGCAGCCGCGGCCTCGGGCAGGGCATGGGGGCCTGAGGGTTTATATAGAAGCCCTAAGTAATTACCACTATTCTTCCTTCTATAATTATTCAGGCCCCTACATTAAGCTCCAAACCCGCAGCCCCAAACCTTGCAGTCCCCTGAAAGGCTCCCTATATAAATGAGCCTCAAAGCAATCCCCATGCTCTGAAGCAGCCTTGCAGCAGGGCGGAACGGGGCCTTAAAAGGACCCCTGGAGCATCCCAGCCCTAATTCCTACACTCCAAACCTTAAGCTCTAAGCCCTAAGCTCTAAACCCTACACCCTAAACCCTAAACCCTAAACCCCTAAACCCCTAAACCCCTAAACCCCTAAACCCCAAAACTCATAAACCCTAACCCTAAGCCCCACCACCCCAAACCCAAAGCATGCCCAGGATTCTCTTCTGGATGGCCAGGCGTGGACTTCTCCGGATGAGCACCGAGCTCAGTTTCTTGTTTCTTGGCTTGCTTGAAGGCGGGTTCAGGGTTTAGGGTTTAGGGTCTAGGGTTTAGGGTTTAGGGTTCAGGGTTCAGGGTTTAGGGTTTAGGGTTTAGTGTCTAGGGTTTAGGGTTTAGGTGTTTTTTTTTCTCCGAGGTTCCTATTTTAGATTAGGGTTTTGGGATTTTACTCTTTTCTGGGTAGTTGTAAGTGGGGTCATAAGTAGGGTAACCATAATAATAATAATAAATAATAATAATAATATTAATAATAATATTAATAGTAATAATAATAATAATAACAATAATAACAATAATACTAATAATAATAAGCTACATCAGGGGACTGAAACGGGTAGTTCTCTAAATGCTTTTTATATGGATGCCGCCTTATGTTGGGTTCCTAAAAAGGGACCTCCAATTTTGAGAACTACCCGCATAACCCACTTGCTACTACCCTTGATCTTCCAAGTGAGCCCTATCCTTGTAAAGGCGGTGGGCGTGATCTCCCAATTTCCGGAGATCCTTGTCCCTAAACCTTAAACCGGAAAAAACCCTATCCTTGATCTCCCAATTTCAGGAGGTCCTTGCAACGCTCTACTGGGCGGCGAGAGCCCCAACACCCTAAAACCCCAAACACCATGAGCGAACATGTCGTGAACCTCATAGACCCCTTAAAAGAACCGTAGACCCTTGAAGGAACCCATGTACTGTAGGGGCCTTAGTAATTAGAATAGGGTTTTGGGGCTTCCTGTTTAGAACTATAGTATAATATACCCCCAACCCTATTCTAATGATTAAGGCCAGATTAGGAACCCTTAACAACCCCTTAAAGAACCCCTTTGAAGGAGCTCCCAAAAATATGCACCAACAGCAGCCTCTTACTGCGAAGAGGCGATGCTGCGCCGCCCGGATCCCTTGAGCGAAACACGGAGGCGCGTTTTTCTGGGGGGGGCGGGGGGAGAGGGTTTAGTAATTGGTTTAATTATTTACCCCAACCCAAGTCTAATTATCCAGGCCCCTATATTAGAGCTTTTGGGAATCAGGACTATCGGAAGGGCGGGTCACTTACGAAGTATGATTTCGGAGTTAGGAAGATCCAAGCCCCTTTAAATGGGGTTTAGGGGGTTCAGGGTTTAGGGATTTATGAGGTTTAGGATTTAGGGTTTATGGGTTTAGGGGCTTAGGGTTGATATACACAAACTGAAACCTACTCCCTATAACTGCACCCCGAAGCGCTGGGAGACGGAGAAGTCCAAACCCTCTACAGTCAACCCGCAAGCGCTGAACTCTCACACCCGAAATCCGTGTACAGACTCCTCCTTGAGGCCCATGCAAATCCTCTGAGAACCCGACAGAACCATCCCGCGCAAGCCGTTATACACCCTCCTGAGACCCCCCCAAACCCTAAAAACCGAACAGATATCTAGTGTAAAACCCATGAGGAATCTGCAGGGAGCTCTTGTCATAGCCCTACTTATAAACCCTAAACCCGGCTAATTCCCTTATATGGACTCTCAAAGCAGCCCTGATTAAATGGAAGGCTCTTTATGTACCCGCCGCAGGTTGTTGGCTTGGACCATCCTGCAGTGGCGGACCAGCAACAGTGCTCTATCTGCTTGGAGGCCAGGGAACTGCTAGTGCTCCAAGTTCCCCGAAACCCGAAAGCCTAAAGCCAAAACTTCATGTACCTGTACAGTATATACGATATACCTAGTCCTCTATGAGGTTCCTATACAGGCACTTGAAGGCTTAAGTATAAACTACATAGGTGGAGCCTTGGGAGGCTTTTGGGGGGCTTATGGCGTCTGAGGGTTCAGTGTTTGGAGTTCATGGTTTAGGGTTCTGGGGTCTTGGTAGATTAGTCTTGGGTTCCCGCGGTTTGGGGTTGAGGGGTGAACCCTAAACCCTACACCCTAAACCAAAACTCTAAACCCTAAACCCTAAACCCTCTAGTCTTGGGTCTTGGTCTTCAGGGCCTCAGGGTTAAAGTTTTCAAAACAAGCCTAGCCTTGCTTCTTAGCCAGTGGGTCCATATGGGGGTTTCCGAAAATCGGGGACCTTAATATAGTACCCTAAACAATAGGATCCTTATTATAAGGACCCCAAAATAATATAAGGTACCCTAATTTTCGGAAACTCCCATATATACTACCATTATGGGATGGTTTTGGGGACCTATAGTTCCATAATACTTGTTTGAATGGACCCTTATTACATGCTCTTCTAGAGGAGGGTGTTGAAGGTCCCGATTTTTCAGACTCTGAGCACGGAGTCCCTGGCACCGAACCCTCAAACGTGACATCCAGTCTTGGGGTTTACGGTTTAGGGTTTGGGGTTCAGCCTTCCAGCGCCCGTTTTCGTCCATGGGAACTGGCTTTGAGAATGATGACGGCAAGAAAGCGGTTATGTTAGCAGTCCGCAGCTACTCCAGGCAACGCAACCATTCGAATCATAAGGGCGAGCGAGAAAGGTATGAACACATGCAACTCACGAAATGTTGGAAAGATCGCCAAAACAACGCGGAGCAGATACGTTTCCATGCCGCACGATGGTGAATCCCCCTGCCTCGCCTTCTGTGACCAGAAACCCGGTTTCACTGTACTCCAAAAGCTAAAAACTTTCCCTAGAACTCCTCCCTAGGCTTCCTTGTTATAGTTATAGTATCAGTATAATTCACCCCAAGACTCCCAAGACCGTATTCATTCCAAAGACCAGGGGCGCTAGTAGGAAGCAAACCTTAAGTGTGGAGCTCTAACCTGAGGACCTTCTATGCCAGACGGTATAGGGTTTAGGGGATACGCTGTACTTGGAGGTTCATGGGTAGTTGTAAGTGGAGTTATAAGTCCCCTTATTTTGGTTATTATTATAGTTACCCTACTTATAACCCTACTTATAACTACCCATGAACCTCCAGGTATCCCCTCAACCATGCAACGCAAAGCTGTAGACCCACGCACCGGATCATGATTTATTGGGTTCCCGATCTGAAGAGTACTGTTGAACCTCTTCGCTGCTGCCTGAAACCTTATGAAGCCCTCCTCCAGAGTGGCTCGTAGAGGGGCAACAGGAGCTTCAATGAAGGGTCTTGGGGGCTGAAAGTCATGGTACTTGTATTTTTCATACTTTGATCTCAGGGATATGTAAGCTCATGGTGCCCCACAAGCCTCAATAAGGCCAGCGAGCGCCAAAAACACCAATAGGCTTCAAGAGTGGTTTTTGCGCTCTATTGAGGTTCAGAAGGCCTTCTTTGAAGCCTCAGCGTTAGCAAAAGAGTGTTATTGAAGCCAGCCTGTTTCAGGATTTGTTGGGGGAGTTCGTTGCAATTGAGTGAAAATTTGGCTGGTGAGCGGTATCTTGTGTGGGGTTTTGAACACGGGAAGGTAAAACCTTGCCTAAACCCTAAATCCCTAAAGGCCCTAAGCCCTGAACCCTACAAGGCCCCCCAAAGGCCCTAAGCCCTGAACTCTGCAATCCCCTAAACCCTAAACCCTACCTGAACCCCAGATAGGTCCTTAGGGTCCCGGTAGACCCTAGAAGGCCAAAAGCGCAAAACCCTGAACCCTGAAAGGCCTTAAACCCAAGCCCTAAACTCTCAAACCCAAAACCCTATAAGCCCTCAAAGGCCCAAGAAGCCCTTAAGCCAGGATTTCGGTGACTCAGAAGACGTGCTCGTGATGACGACCCTTGCTTTTACAGTAGCATGAAGTTTGGTCCCTAGAGTTATCGGGTCTTAGAGTTCTGATTAAGGGTACTACGATTGATGATATGAAGCCTGCATAATTCCCAGGGTTTAGGGTCCTTGAGGTAATGCAGGATTTATATCATCAACACTATGAGACCTTTTTGTTGGCCTTTGTCAGGGCCTGACAAAGCGGCATGCGAGGTCCCTTGTTGGTCTTTGGGCCCTTCTAAGTAAGGGTTACTCTGAGGTTTTTGGGTTGTGAAGTTTTTAATTTTTTTCAGGTTAAAAACCCTAAACCCCTAAACCCTAAACCCCTAAACCCCTAAACCCCTAAACCCCTAAACCCCTAAACCCCAACCCCCTAAATCC
>CAJNDV010033262.1:0-26964 GCA_905221635.1 Symbiodinium sp. CCMP2456
TATGTATATGTATCTGTATATGTGTACGCATGCGGATGTGTGCATGTTTTGACTACTACGGAAAGGCACCGTTCAATCGAGCTCTCCGCACCGGCTCCAGCTTAAACCATATCAAGGATCACTCAACCCCAAACCTTTTTTTTTTTTTTTTTTTTGAAATTTCCCTTGTTTGCGGGATTTCGGAGTCTCGGGGTCTTCGCTGTTTGGGACCCTTGCAGACCTATCCCGGTGATGGGCTCGCCGACAACTTCAAGCGCCGCGGTAGATGCGGAGGTTCGGGTCGAGTTGGGTTTTTCGTGATGGAGATATGTATGTGGGTTTTGGGGGGTTCTGATGAAACAGTGTCTTGTCGCCGGGTTTACGGTTTCAGGGTGCCTAGGGAAGGCTCAAGAGCCCGAGGTTCTGATTCTAGGGTTTGCAGTTCTTGTCGTTTTATGCTCTGGCATCGAGTATTCAGCGTCGCTGTCTTAAAGGGGCTCGTGTGCTGTCGTCGTTCATGCTTGTTGTGATAATCACTTCAGCGCGTTTGCTCGTACTAGGTTTCTCGTAGCAGTACTGAGTACTGCTACTTACGTGACTCTTACTTACTGGCAGTAGTGTTGCCTTGAAACCCGGTCCATGGACCCGAGGTATTCTCCGTACTACGAGATCAAGAAGGACTTCAAAGATCTTGCAGTTCCACGTGCTGCAGTTTGAGGGTTGGGGTGTTAGGATTCATGACAAGCCCTGTAATTTTGGTGAGTTTGTGTTTGACGGTTTGGGGTTGTTTTCATGGGACTGATCGCAATAAGAGAAATGGGCACACAGGCCGACAAGCAGACTGATAGATAGATAGACAGATGGATCGTCAGAGACATTGACAGACAAGCAAATTCCCATGGGATTTGCTACAGTACGAATCTGTTTCAACCTGAGTTTTCTCTAACGCTCCATCCAGGTTCCTATGCTCTTCACGGAGTTTGGCTGCAACCTGGGTGTCTTCAAGACCAAGTGTCCGTACCTGGCTGCGATGAGCATGAAAGCAGCAAAGATGCTCAAGTCTTGGAGCCCTGGGCCCTCACGTCTTGGAGCCCGGGACCATGAAGCCATGGAGCACAAACGTCAGAAGCCTTGAACCCCCCCCCCGAGGTGTGATGACACGTGCCGACTCCTAGCCCTAGCTCCATGAAGCCATGAGCTCTAAAGTCCCGGAGTCCTCCCCACTTTCTGCTCCCAAACGAAACACTTCAGGACATTGTAGGCCCCGAGCCTTAACCCCCCCAAGCCCGAAGCCCGGTCCTTTGTGAAGCCCGGCTCCTGAAGCCGGAGCTCAGGTACCCCGATGGCCGAACCTGGCCCGAAGTGAAGCATCTGGTTGGAAAGGACATGGGTGAGATTATCAGTGGCCAGGGCCTCGAGGAGAACCTGCTGAGAGCCTTCTCCCTTAGCCCTGGAACGCTTAAGCCTGGACTTTTCGAACGATGACCTCCTTTCAGTCTGGCACATGTCATGTGCCGCAGTGATCCCCCCATGTCTTGCTCTTCTCAGTACATCTCAGTATAATTGCGGGACATATTGGTTGCAGCACAGACAACGACCCTCAGCGAAATCACAGGATGTGCATTGTAATCCTCTTCCTTTTTTCAGGTGCTATCGCCTTCCAGTTCTCCATGGACAAGGAAGAGTGGCTGGGACGAAGCTTTCGTGGATCAATTCGCGCTTGATTATTGACATTTCAATGACTCTGCAACAGCAGAAAGGGGTCTAGCGTCGATGATGACGAACACGCACCGAAGAAGTTCGAATGCTTCTCAAAAAGCGAGCGTGCAAGATATCAGGCAGTCAGCGCTACAAAACAACTGGAAGACAAGGCCCCATGACGCGCCCTCACGATGCGTAGTCGCCTCCTTAGCTCAGCCGCCAGCGAAACGACAACAACTACCAACACACCGATAAATGTTACCAGGACTGTCAGAACAGCCTCCAAACCCTAAGCACTGAACCGCCGGGTGCGCGGAAGGTATGGGTTGACACTCTCTCCGAATTTCCTGGTCAACCAGACGGAGTTGTACCTGCACCCTTTCCGCAACTGCATTGTACTGGGTCTTTGGGGGATCTTGTGGCTTCGTGCAAAAGCATATGTGTATAGTACATACATGCATAGGAATACAAATATGAATATAGAAAAACGTATAAGTATACATATATATATATACACATACTAGAAAAAGTATGTATGTATGTATGTATGTATGTATGTATGTATGCTGTGTATATATATATATATATATATGTGTCTGTATACATGGACACATACATGTATACATAAACACACATGCATACAGACATATAGCCCCGGTTCTCGGTTTGCTGACCCCATCCCGTCCTCCCCCGACTACAACCCTGTCTCAGCCCCATGCCCCCACCAACGCCTCACTTCGCCGTCGCACCGGGGTGCCAGCGCAACCGGGATCACACGCACACACACACACACACTCACGTACGCGTTTGTTTGTACTATATGTATATATATATATATAGTTTATAGTGTATATATATATATATATATTTCTGTAAGTATGTGTCCAGATGTATGTCTACAGATGAGTTTTTTTTACAGAGGCAGGGTTGGACTGTCCACCGTGTCTCGCTGAGAGAGGCTTGACAACTACTTCAATCTGCAGAAGGCCGGCCGGATGTAGTGAACTGGTTGGTTTAGGGTGCAGGGCAACCCAAAGCAATAAAGTCGATGGAGCTCCTCCTCCCTCTTCGTGATCGGGGTGGCAAGCGGAACCAGAGTTTCGGGTACTGTGGGGAGGAGAAGATCGAGCAATCTCAGCAGCATCCCCATTGTTTGGAAGGTTTTCCACGAGTACAACGTGAGCTCGCAATGGGCTCGTGCCTTACAGACCGGTTTCGGACGAGCATGTTGAACCTAATGATCGAATGTAGTTTTTGGGGGCCAGAGAATCAGGACGGGGGCTGCGCTGGAGGTTCAAAGTGACACAAGGCTGATTCCTGTAGAGTGTGCCAACAGACCTCCCCTTGTTCGGTGCCTCACTCTCACAACGTAAATTGTCCATGAACTCCCATAAGTCAACACCTCATAGCCCCGACGCTAAGCCCAGCCGCTCAGCGCTAAGGCTAATACCCACACTTAGCTTAAGGACCCTAGAAGGGTATCCCTAATTTCAATGAGCCTGCAGACGGGGCAGAGATGCAGGGTGACCATGCTTGGTTCAACGAAGGCGGTGGACAGAAGGTTAGGGTTTAGGGTTTAGGGTTTAGGGTTGAGCAAGTATGCAGGAACGCAAACGGCATTGCATCAATCCCTCCGGCGTAGACATCATCAAACCTTGAAGCCTGTGCTCAGGACAATCGGTTTGGATTTGTCGAGTTCCCACACGGGCATGTCAAGGCTTAGAAGCAAGCGGTTGAAAAGCCCGAACCTCAAAGCCCATATCCTAAAGGCTTAAATCCCCCAGCCGAATATCAGAAATCCAAAAAGCCCTAGAACAGAAAGTCCCGAAGCCTTTCTCCATAAAACCTAGAAGCCTTTTGTAGAACCCACTTAAATCCCTCGAGAATTCACACCCATGCCGAGACCATCCTGAAGCCTAATGCCCAGGACGCGAGCCCTTCAGAGGTGGCTGAGTGCAACTTCACGCCCTCCGAAGTGCACGTCTTGGAGGACAAGCACCACAGGCGCCCGATCCTTTTCGGTCGCTGTGGGGGTTCTTAGGGTTTGGGGCTTTGGAGTTTTGCGGGCTTGAGCGTTTCCGGGCTCGCGGGTTTAGCATTAGCAGTAGCACTAGGCTTCTGGGAGTCGCGGGTAAGGGTGCAAGATGTTTCTACATCAGTGTCTTCTTTCCGCTGTGCCTTCTCATCCAAGCAAACGACAGCAGTCGTCGCTGTTTGTAGTCCTACCAGGGTTTGTTCGAGATTCGAGACAGGAAATGTCCAGACCAGAAAGACCTTACAGTCGGAGAGTCCCACAAGCATGCAACTGACTGGAAACAGATGGTTTGCCGCCCCGCACTGCCGAACAGGCAGTGTAGGTTTTCCAGGGCAGGAAATGGTCCTACCACCTTGATAAAGCATGTTTACGTCAGCCCTGGAGGCTCAAAGATTTGAAGACCCTGCATGGAGCAGCTGAAACATTTTTAGAGCCTATCAAAGTCTAGGAGTTTCAGAAATGAAACTACTGTAGACCTTACCAGAGGACCCCGAAACAGAACCCCCCCCCTCATCTTCTACCTTGCGGAGGCCGACGTGCCCCAGTGAGTGCCTGGCCTGCATCTGGCGACCGAGAATGAGAGCAGTCTGAGCATCACAAGCCCTGACCTCCAACGCGGCCTAAACCCGAGGTCCTAAACCCGGTCTGCTTCATGATCGAGCGCCTCCCCAAGCCTGAAACGAAATCCAACACCCTGACTGAAAGGACCTGTGCTGGAGGGTAGAGAGTATGTCAGAATACTCTGCACAAGTTACACACTAACCCTTATACAAGTCATAAGTATACCAGAGACTCCTTCTGGCCTTATAGCCCGAAATCTCAAAAAAGGGCGCAGGCACCCGGCAGGCCCTGGAAGCATCAAAGCAGGTGAGGTGGGGATGGGAATGGAAACACAGGGGGGAGCCCTGCGTGATAAGAAGACCCCAAGTGAGCTTTGCGCCGGCGAGGGCCATCTGGATGAAGATCATGAGGAAGCACCGCAAGCCGGCAGCATCTAGGACCTGCCCTTTCCCGTAATTCGCTTGGCTGGCAGGCTGGGATCAGGAGCTTGGGGTCGAATGTGCGGGCATGTCAGGCCTATCGGAATCCTAGACGCCTCAAGCGAGACCGAAACGGAAGGGCCGATGTGACAAAACCACCTTCATTTAGCATCAATCCCGAAACCCGAGAACCCCCTAAACCCTAAACCCTAAACCCGGGAAACCCCGCAAGCGAGACTCCGAAGCTCTCGGACCTTCCCAGGGGTCGACAATTTCTCCAACTGGACGCAGATTCCGCCAAGTCCCGATGCGTCAGAGACTGCCCTGTGGCATGTTGGTGGCCAGGACCTTTGGCTGAAAAGGAGGACGGTTTAGTGTTGGGATTCCGGGACGCCACCCTAAATTCAAATCCTGAAGCTCGTTGGACTTCAGGAAACGCCGACCACGCTAGAGAAAGAAGGTCGTTGCAGCGGGGGTTTCGTTAGGCGGCGGTTAGCTGCAAGTTGAATTGAAGCGATTTCAGCGTTTTTCCTCCCATCCCGAAGAGAAAAACTGTATCCTTCTTCTCAAAAGGCCGAGTGCCCGGCGGAGACAATTTCCGTCGCCGTGCAGAAGAACAACGAGCTCCATGGCCGCTCATGGTTCATCATGGTGCCCACAATGCACAACCTGGTCTGTTATGTTTTACGTGCAAAAGCATCAGCATGCATCAGCCGAGGTGTCATGAACATGGCACCGCCGACCGTCTGTAGATCCTCTGCCTACTTTGCAGGCAGTTTGTTGCTGGAGCTTCGGATCGCAGAAGAGCCATGCTTCCGAACCATCTTGCGAATCCTGCGGTGGAGGTGGAGCACCTTTTCCAGTTAATGCGTGCCTTCCATGCTAGCCTTGAAGGCCCGAATGGGACAGTCAAGGCACTTTGGTGTGACTTCTTACGTGCAAATGTAGGAGCCTTAGCCTGAGATAATATGGGGATGATGAAGGAAGCAGCATTTGCAATGAGTGCGGCTCCTATATTGGATCCTAGTCGGGAGGAACAGCCTCCCCCCACCCTAGACGGGGCTCTTTGTGAATGTTTCTCGAAAAAAGCTGCCTGTTTCTCGGCTGAGGGGCAAAAGTGGACAAGAATACCACAAGATGCAATGAACGGTCAACAAGCCAGGAGAATTCGGAACAGTAGGACAACCAACACATGTCGATGTCGCTCTGAAAGCCCATGCCCGGCTCCCAGGATTCCTAACGCCGCTGAGGTCGACGTACGACCTCCTGGTCCGTAGCCACTTGGCCGCCGGCAACATCGAGGGGGCGATGAAGTTCGGGGCTCAGACTCCGATTTGTTTGGGTTTCCAGTTGACGCTCGCTATAACGATGACGACTATGATGATCACGACGACGCCTACGATGATGGTGATGATGATGGTGATTAAGATGATGATGATGACTATGATGACTCTGATGCTGTTATCGCTCTCTGCAGTGGCTCTTCTTCTTGTTGTTCCTGTTGCTTTTGCTGCCGGTTCCCAGTATTAGTTTCTGTTCTGACTATGATTTGGTTAAATGTTGTTGTGGTTAGTTCTACTGCAACTACCGTATCAAGCGCAGTTTGCATAGTTCTCTTTGTGCTTAACCCTAAACCCTGAACCCTAAACCCTAAATAATGGTGGTTGCCACCAGCTTCCTTTCTGCTACTCTTCTTATCTCATGTGCGCTCTTTCCGTCAGACTTGGGCGATCCTTGTTGTCCGTGCTCTTGTTATGATCAAGGCCATTAGTGTGAGAGCTTTGTCATCAATCTTAAAAGTTTGCAATCCGTGAGGTGCTCTACTAGTACGGGCGACAACTACTGCTACTGCTGCTACTGCTACCACTACCACAAAAGCAACATCTGAAACGAAGTGTGGTGGTGGTGATGGTGGTGATGGTGTGTAGCTAGTACAATAGTAGTAGCAGTCGTCGTCGTAGAAGTAAGTAGACGTAGACGTAGACGTAGAAGTAGAAGAAGAAGTAGTAGTAGTAGTAGTAGTAGAAGAAGAAGTAGTAGTAGTAGTCGTCGTGGTGGAGGTAGTGGTCGCGCGGTCGTGGTCGTGCAGTGGTGGTAGTGGTAGCCCGGCGAAGCCCGTGCGTTCTAAGCCTTCAAGCGGGTCTATCCAAAGCCCAAACCTCTAAGCAACATTTCCCCTCGTTTGGCAGGTCTCTCTTCGAAGCAGGGAAGCCTCTGGTGAAGACGTGCAAGATCGTCTTGTTCAGTCACGGCCTTGGAGTCACAACGTCCTAAACCCCGAAACTTCAAGGCCTTGAAATTCTGAAAGCCCGACATCCTCCTGAGTAACCGGGTAGCAGCGGGTGTGTCGTCTGCACGGCCCAGAGACTCCCAAAATCCCTTTGTCAAGCATACTTGTGATGAACTCTAAACCCCAAACCCTAAACCCTAAACCCCTGAAGCTCTAACCTTCGTTTGATGCATCTTGGAGTGTTTGTTTCTGAGGTTTGAACGGAGCGAAGGACCTGGCAGGTGCGACGAGGAGCATCGCCGAAGCGTAGGGTAACTCTTGTCCGATGCCATACTATCATATGCTAGAATTTATACTACATTAAAGTCACTGTGGTATATGAAACTGTACGTTGATATACTTTAAGAGTTCGATATATGCCATAAAATACTGTAGTATGTTACGATGTACTATATAATAGACTGTCATATACTAGAAAAATACTATAATAAATAACAGCATACTACATAAAAGACTTTCGCATACTTTCATGTACTCTACTCGACTCTAGTATACTGGAACAGCGGAAAAGCCAAAATGTACCACGGCATACGACATGGTTTCTTCTTGTGGAGGCTCATGAGCAGCTTGCCAGCGCTTGGTGTGCAGCCGAGCTACACCATGTACAAAGACATGGTGAACCTCGCCGCAACTGCGTGGCACCCGGCCACGGCACAGTGCCTTAAGTTTTGATACTCGAGTATATAGCATCGTATAGCATATGATAGTCTGCACGTGTTATATCGCATATTACAGTATTATTTTGAACCTATGGCTGACTGCAGCAGAGTCAGTGCATCAAGGTTGGGAACGTAGAGATGGCGGAAGGATGGGCTCAGCAGCTGTCTGCCTGGCATGTCCATGCAGGTAGCAGGTGCGCACTAGGTCAGATGTCCGGTGGTGTGCAGCTTTAGAAAAGGCACAAGCTTTCTTCACATGCTGCCCTCCAATTTCCAAGCATGTTGCCGCTCTCCTACGAAATAATTCCGATTCCTTCCAAACAACCCGGTAGAGCATGATCAGAGGAGGCTATATCTACCGGACCCGAGCAGTTGCCAGGCGGGAGGACGGCTTCACGCCGGACGCCGGGCTCTATGCTCTGGACTCAGGACTCCTGGTGTCCTTAATCGGGGTTTAGGGTTTAGGGTTTGTCCTCAATCGGAAGCCCGAGCCTTCAAAAAGGGAGGTCCTTGGCCGGATCCTGGTCAGCTGGTCGGTTCTGGCAGCACAATGACAGAGCACGACATATCCGTTTAAGAGCCTGGGTTCTGGCAGCCACACTTGGCGTCGGAGTGTCGGCGTCGGCTTCGCAGAGAGAATCTTAGGGTTTAGGGTTTAGGGTTTAGGGTTCAGGGTTTAGGGTTTAGGGTTAGGGGCTTAGGGGCTTAGGGTTTAGGGGTTTAGGGGAGAACCTGCGACCTTCCCTGAGGTCCTGTTGATCGAGGCGTCCGCGAAGGCATCTGACAAAATGCCCTGCAGTTGATTCTGGAAAGCCACAAGCCTTAAAGCCTGAACCGTAAGGTTTACACAAGCTAACGGAGACCAAGCGTTCTCAGTTTTTCGCAGTCTGACCCCCGGTGCCCGTAGATTTATGCTGCAGTCGTTGGGGAGACCGGATGTGTTCGGTTTCAAGTCTAGGTATCCCTAAACCTTAAACCCTAAACCCTAAACCCCTAACCCTCAACCCTAAACCCTAAACCCTAAACCCTAAACCCTAAAACCCTAAACCCTAAACCCCAAACCCTCAACCCCCACGGCACGCCCTCTTCATGAAGATTGAGAGCCGGACGGGCCGAGGCATCCTCCACATAGCAGAAGCTTCTGAAAGCCTCAGCTTTGAAATGGGAGTTTATGAAAACATGGATACCTTTTTTGGGGGTTCCTTATAATAAGGATCCTACTATCTAGGGTACTGTAATAGGGTCCCCTATTTTCGGAAACCCCTAAATGGGGATGTTCGGGACGTGTGTAGCTTCCTTCGCGAATTTTCGCCCACTCCGCAAAGCTACCAGCTGCAAATTTTAAAACTTACTTTCAAAGCTCAAGCTTTTGGGAGGTTTCATGAGGTTTAGCCTTCGAGAGCTTTACATTTGACTTAATGCTCGCTTAACCCTAAACCCTAAACCGAAATCTCGGAAGCTGCTGAGCCGTCTGCAGATGCAGCGGGTCGAAGTATTGCAGCTCGTTCCTCATAATGACATCTTCGAACCAGTGGTGAATTGATCCTAGCTGAGGGCTCCAGTTTTGCTATTTCCATTGCTACTGTCAATACTGTTATTAATGTTGTTATGGTTATTATTATCATTGCTATCATGACTACATCATACTACATCACTATTTTTAGTCCTACTATTATTATCGTTATTGTTGTTACTATTGTGATTCCGTGGATCATTTTAAGCGCTTCGCGTCGTCGGCCTCGGCCCGGCTGTACTTGAAGCAGGCGCATCTTTTCGGATGACCGCAGGTAGGTTAGGGTTTAGGGTTTAGGGTTTAGGGTTTAGGGCTTTAGGGCTTAGGGTTTAGGGTTTAGGGTTTAGGGTTTAGGGTTTAGGGTTTAGGGTTTAGGTCGCACAGGTGAGGTCTTGCGGGTAGGAGTGCCATTTGCTTCAGAATGTGTTTTTCTAACGTCAGTGTTTGTTGTCATGCTGCAGCTCTGAGCAATAGTCCCACGCGAAAGGTGACACATTCCCTGCATTATTCTATAGACGTTACTCTAAAAATCGAGTTACACTTCGCACTACAATCTCCCATATGTTGAAGAGGAATGCGGAATCAAGCTTTGCAACCAAGTACCCCAGAATTCCCAGGCTTTGGCATCAACTTCACGAATGATTAAAGCTAGTTTGTCTTGCTTCGCCCGCCCCAAGCAAGAGACGAGGGAGGGAAGGGGGTAGAGGAGTGGGGGGGTCGGGGGTTTGGGGGGGAGAAAAAGGAGGGGAAGGAGGGGCGTGCGAAACAGGGAATCCCTGTGAAATTAAACCCTAAACCCTAAACCCTAAACCCTAAACCCTTATCATTATGACGCGTATTATGTTTTTGAGCTGGGGGTGCAAGCCTTGGTCCTGGTCGCCCTGGGCTGTAAGCCCGACGGGCTCGAACAGCGTCGCTCTTCTGAGTTGGAGGGTTTTGGGTTTAGGGTTTAGGGTTTAGGGTTTGGAGAGAAAAAAGGCCCACATCAAACCAAGCCTGAACCCTAAACCCTAGAGCCAGGCACCAAAATTCCTGAAACTCCAAATCCCTCAGACCCTAAGACCCTAAGACCCTAAGACCCTAAACCCTAAACCCCAAACCCTAAACCCCGAACCCCAAACCCTAAACCCTAAACCCTAAGCCCTAAGACCCTAAGACCCCTACAAAACGCCCTAAAGGCCTTCAACCGGCCAGTGCAGGCCAAGGAGCCCGAAAAGGCGATCGCCCACTTCAACCAGATGTTCTCCGCGGCTCTGCCTCAGTTGAAATTTTGGGGTTCATATAGGGTCCTTAATAATATTAAAAATCAGAGTAGGGTGCGGGGCATATTATATTATAATGACCACCAAAACCCTATTCTAATTGTCAAGGCCCCTATATTAGGGCGGTTTTGGGCTTGGGCTGTCGGTTAGTTTTGGAGTTACGGGGTCAGGGTTTTTGGGTATCAGGCGCTGAGGTGGGGAGATCGCTGGATCATCTAAGGCTTGAGTGCTTGGAATTTCGGCATTTCCGATCTGGTAACTCAGAGAGATCAAGGCTTCTAGGCCTTCGAGATAGCGCGCCCGCCGGTATGTCCACACTTCTAGAGCTGAATTGTGGCAGGCTGTGGCCAAGGCATAGAGAACCCCACGGCCCTAGGCCCTGAAAGGCAAAAAGGCCAACACTGCGCGAAACCCTCCTTGGATATCCAGCTCTCCCCGAAAAGCGATCCGAAAGCGTTGCGCACTTGCTTGAATCATCATGAAAGTGTACATCAGTGAAGGAAAACCTATGCAAGGTTACTCAGGGGAGCACCATGGTTACCACTACTATGGTTCTAATGGCGATAGTTCTCCTCTGGATGCATACGCATCTCATATGCTTTCCCTGATTGATATTTGTACGACGCCCGCTGACATTATGACCAGCTGCAGGCAGATGTAGAAATGACCAGGGCGTCAGCGCCCCAGCTGTCCGGCAGATCTCACGTCTCATCTTGTGCCTCTTGCTTTTGCCCTGCACTTGTACTTTTGTTGTTCCATCTATCTGAATCTACTTGTACCTATTCATCTACGTATCCGTGGCAAAGGATGGTGATGGTGATCATAATGGTGCTGCTGCTGAAGATGGTGATGGTGGTAAGTGATAACTGTGTGATGACTATGATGATGTTGTTGATGATGATGGCCATGTCATGCAGATGATTATCGCTGCTCCCACAACCGGTCATAAGAGCAAGACTTAGCAGAACGGCAGCGCAAAGTTGGAAGCTTGAGGGAGTTGTGTGTGTTTCTGCTCGTAGCGGGACCAAGGGCGTTTGTGCACGTCATCTTGGCCCTTGCGCCGGCGCCGTGCTCGGCAAAGTCTTCCCACGAAGCCTGAAGCCCCCAAACCCCCAAACCCCAAATTTTCAGAACTGCCGTCTGGTGAGGCCAGAGATGCGCAGCCAGCCTGTTTGCAACAAACGGGATGCCACGGTCCGAAAACGCAAAGCATGACAGGTAGAAGTGCTCTCCCAATGGATGGAGAGGAGCCTTGGTCTTGTTGGTCATGCGACGGTTCTTCGTGTCGGACACTGGGATCGCCGTGTCATCGTTGCGAAGCTCTGCCGCAGGATGATAGACAGCGGTTTTGAGCCCACTTTGCAGCGCCACTCTCAGCATTCCAGTCGAATGGCACGCAAAGCTCTTGCGTCATGTCGCAGTGCTGTCCAGGTGCTACGAAGCCGTCTTGGAGGCAATCGGGCCACGTTCCGATTATCCCCTATGCCGACGGAATGTTGCAGCGAGGCCGCGCAGTCGAGGCGGGACGCAGAGCTGCAGGACTTCTGGGAGGATTTCTGGTGCCCGACCTCAGCCAAAACTGGTGCAAAATATGCAATAAGAAGATGAGAGAGTTGGGTTCTCTGATTATGCCAGCTGAGGCTCAAGCGCCTCGAAGGCCAAAAGAAGAAGCCTGACAGGGACGTTTACACAGTGCTCATCGGGGCGCCACCCTCGGTAGTCGCCATGTTTTCTTCTTGCAGACCTCCACCTCCCAGGTGCCGGCCAAGTATGGCAACGTGAGGCGTGCGGAGCTGTGGCGTGGGTCTCGCAGGTGTGCCCTGTCGCCTCTCAGTCCTCGTCTCCATGCCTTGGGCGGTGCGAATAGTGAGGTTGACAAAGATGCGCAAAGCGCACAAGGAGCCCGGCACCAACAACTGGAACACCGTCTTGAAGGCGCGCACGCGCGCGACACCGAACAGGTTGCATAGGACTTGAATCCATTTGAGAGATTTTGATTCTGAGAGTCCCACCGGCAGGCATGTGAGGTGGCCAAAGACGCCGATAATGCCCAGAAGCTCCTCAATCGCATGCTCAACATCAAGAAGGCCGTCCCGTTTCATTCCGTTGCGGCTGTTGCAGGGCAGCAGCGGCCCTGACAGGGTCCCAAACCCGACGCGACGTCCTACAACCACGTCATCAAGAGCTGCGCCAAGGCAAGGCACCCAAGGCTCCCAGAAACCCGGGGCTCTGGGGTTCAACCTTACGGTTTAGGGTTTAGGGTTAAGGGTTTAGGGTTTAGGGGTTTAGGGGTTTAGGGTTTAAGGGTTTAGGGTAGGGCCTTCAGGCCTTGAAGCCCAAACCACCCCTTGACCCAAAGCCCTTCTGCTAGCTGAGGCAGGGAAGCCTAAGCTCGCGATCGCCTGGTTTCGGGGGATGAAGAAAGCCGGCTGGGCGCTTGGTCGGGGGTTGAGGGCTTCGGGTCTGAGGTGTAGGGTCAAGGCTAGAGGCTAAGGGTAGCCAGACTTACAACACCCTGAGGATCAGGGTGATGGTAGTCATTAATCAGAGCTTCGTGACCGTGCAGATTTTCGGCGAAAAGTAGCATTGCTGGGTGTCTGATGAGTGAATTATGTCTGATGGCATTTCTCACGGCTCTGACTGCTTGGTCCTCTCGGATACTTCTGGCTGACCTTACGAGACTGTCACCCTGAAACGAAGTTGCTCCAAGGCCTTTCTGCAAGAGGGATCCAGTTCAACGAGGCAGCGCCTGCGTTGTAGTTGGAGCGTCCTTATCATGCGAAGGCAGCATCTGACCTAGTGCATACATGCAGGCAACACCTACACCCATGCCCGCGCGCTCACACGTCTCATGCAAACGCACATGCACACGCACACGCGCATGCGCACGCACTTGGGTATGCACGTTTGTCATGTGTTGCCTTTGAGATTTCCCGCGCAGTTATTTGCATACGGAGGCACATCAACTCACAACGTTACCACCGCCAACATAGAAGCTGCAGCGACACGAGAACACCTTTACGCTAACACAATTTGCACAGGACTACTCGACATGTAGATACACGCAGAACCACGTTGGAGCGGTGCTGGATAGCTTTCAGTGAGGGACCCGTGACCACCTCGTCTTGCAGGTGATCAAAGCCACTGCCAGCAGTGCAACCATCTCGGCCGACTACGCTGCCGCATGGGTGCGCAGGGCTTTGGTGCGGACAGCCATTTCATGATGCAAAAACTGATTGTTGAGTTTTGTTATAATACTGTATGATATCTGTCCCGTAATATCATTCAAGAATTGATAGCTAATGGACGTCGGGACATCTCTGAGCTTCAGCAAGGAGCTGCGGTGGTGCTGAATCGCAGGCGATACGCCCCGAACGCAGCTCATGGCTCATCAGCGGGGTTTCGTAGCAAAGACGGCGTTGGACTTTTCATGCTTTCTTGCTGATCGCTCTTGGATCTTCTGAGACACAAGACTGAGGCAGCTTCCAGTCTGATAAAATTATACCAAAATCTTAATAAGAAGCCCCCACAAAATAATATTGATAATTATTTAGGCCCCATATATTAGGATCGGTCATCATGGCCAGTGGTGGCGCTGGCGATGGGGGGACGGTGAGGGTCCGCCGGGAGGTCTTTGCCTCGGCGCTGCGTCGCCTCGACGCGCAGCTGGCGCAGGCCCGGCAGAATGCGGAGGCCATCTCGGAGCGCAGCGGGGAGTACCGAGAGCTGCGTGGCGTACTCAAAGAGCTCCCAGAGAAGGTGTCTAGGTGGCAATTTTGGGAAACTTTAAAATTTTCCTTATGGTTCCTATAAAGGTACCTATTCATAAATACTTTTCAGGGCCCCCAAGCTAGAACCCAGGTGTCCCACGAGGTGATGGTGCCCTTCGGCCCCATGGCCAGCTTTCCAGGGCAGCTGGTGCATACCAATGAAGTCCTTTGCCAGTTTCTTGGCCACAAAGGGGTGAAGCCTCGCACGAGGCTCTAGGATTCGGGTTTCGAACCTGGCTTGGCTTGCGTTGTATTCAATTGTAGTCACACACACATGTTGAAGTGTGTTTATGCTTTGATCCGTAGATTGTTTGGGTCCTCTGGCTCTGGGGCGGAGGCTGTCCTCCGAGTACTTCGCCCTGCGCACCACCGGCAATGCGCTGAAGATGGTCGACCGGCGGCTTCGGCGCCTCCAGGAGGAGCAGAGGACCGCCGACCGCGAGCTCCAGGAGCTCTCGCTGCGGCGTCGCCTCGCAGGCGGCGAGGCGGAGGCGGACTCTGCAGCGTCGGGCTCGGGGCCGGGGCCAGACGGGTGCAGCGTCCGCGTGGACGAGAACGGCTTCCTGGACATCCGGGAGCCCTTGGAGGCAGAGCCGGAAGTTCCCAAGGAGTCGAGCGGAGGCGCCGAAGAGGACGCGTGGAGGTTTTGGCAGAACCCGGCGCGGGACCGAGGATCCGACTCCACTCTCTCGCGGCTCCGCGAGCTCGAGCAGATGGAGGAGGGCTCCGACGGCCCGGCTGAGGCCAACTACGAAGACGAGCTGTCGGAGCTCGACCGGATCGTGGAGTCCTACGCGGACGCAGACGGAACTGGAGATCCCACCACGGACTTCAACCTCCAGGCCCCTGGTAAAACCCAGGCCCCGAGCCCTGCCGACCTCTTTAGGCTCATGGAGTCCTCGGAGAGGCGGTCGAAGTCTGCCAAACCTCCCGAAGCTCCGGGAGCTTCCGGGGGATCTTTGGAGCACCTCGGGGTCTCTGAGACCGTCCGGGAGCATTCCCAAACCGAGTCGGGGCCGAGCTCTCAGGCCGCTCTGAGACGCGTTTCGAAGTTTAAGGCGGACCGGCAGGAAGGAGCCCAAAAACTCGGAGCGCCTCACGAGCCTCATGGGAAGGTCTACTGTAGGAGTCCAGCGGGTTTCGTCCCCTCTCGCCCTCCAGGTGCTCACGCCGTACAAGGAGTCCATAAGTCCCTCTGGGTTTAGTGTTTAGGGTTTAGGGTTTAGGGCTCAAGGCTTTCAACAAGACGCAGCAGGTGGCGCTCTCCCTCGAAGCGGGCTACCAGCCGAGTTTCCAGGCGTACAGGTCGGCTTGGAGCCGAGACGCCAGGGCCAGGGATAGTTCGGTTGATGAAATAAATCCTGTAAATGACCCATAATCAGGAAAAGCCATAATTCCCATAGTTTAGGGTCCTAAAGGTAATGAAGATTTATATCTTATAATATATCATCAACAGTAGTTCGTGATAAGTGCAGTCGCCGTCGTCGCCGTCGTCTTCGCTACTGTCGTGGTAGTGCTGATGATGTTACACAGTAGCTGCAAGCGGAGTCGACTAATATTCATAGCAACGGCAGCAACATATCTGCAGTCCTTTCTTTCGCATCTTGCACAGTGCTGATCGGATGGCTGAGGTGATCCAGGCTTTCTTGAATGAAAAGAACATGGATGCAGCACAGCCCGCACCTGAGGAGTATCAATGAATCAGCGACACAAGCTACAATTCCCGCCGGATCATAACCAACTGGCGTTCGGTTTAGCATGTGTAGGACATATGTAGGTCTTCGGTGGAGCCACGCTTCACGTTCATGCTCCTAGATCTGGTCATTATGCTCTGGTTTTCTAACACGATCGTTCCGATGCTGCTTGTCATGTTTATCACTACCTGTGTCATTATGACGGAGTATTCAGTGGCACTGCAGTCTAGATAGGATAGGGGTATAACGGGAGAAGATTTCGTTGGTCGGGTTGAAACGCAGACAGCGGCCCATTTGTGTAATTGCCAAAGGCTGTGGCTCCAGTGGATGAAGGGAAACGGCACCACCGCCGACGAGAGCATCTACTTGGACTTCATCAGGAGCGCCTGACACCCTGAAGCGGGTTAGGGCTTAGAGCTTCGGGCTCAGCGGACAGCTAGGAATTTTAGCTTTGGGGATCTGCTGCACCTACGCTGTCTGGCGAGGACATCGCCAACGAAGGCCTGCGATGGTTCTGACCAACAGTGCCTGATGCAATCTTGTCGTGATGTTAGGTGTGCTTCAGAGACTTAGAGCTGTATCTAGTTTTTGCCGGAGAGATGTTCTGGGACTAACTGCGCATCTGCCAGTAGATGCTCCGCCTCTCAGCGAAGTTTCTGTGCACGCTAGCTCCCTTGATTTCCTCTTCTACCTTTGGCCACCGAACCCCGAATGCTAAACCCTATCCTGAGCCCTTAAGCTTTAAACCCTAAACCCTAAATCCTAAACCCCTAAACCCCTAGAGCCCTAAATCCCTAAACCCTAAATCCCAAACCCTAAACCCTAAACCCTAAACCCTAAACCCTAAACCCTAAACCCTAAACCCTAAACCCTAAGCCTCGCAGGCTCCAAAGCCCGGCCCCCAAACACCCTGACCTTCCGGGGCAGGTCGGAACCGGGCTCTGGTTTTGGGTTTAGGGTTTAGGGTTTAGGGTTTAGGGTTTAGGGTTTAGGGATGTAGGGGCCTTCACGATTAGAATAGGGCTTTGGGGTATATGGGTGGTTCTCTAGATTAGGGTCCCCTTTTTGGGGTTCCTTTATAAGGGTGCCGCGTTCTATTGGGGACCCAAAAAGGGGCTCTAATTTAGAGAACTAGCCATATTATACTACAGTCTTAATAAGGAGCCCCCCAACAATGGTATAGGTCGGAACATGGCTCGAGAAGATGGAGGAGGAGGGCGTGGCGGCATCCGCTGACAGCTACAAGCCCCTTGATCAGGCATGAAAGTTAAAGCTTTTTGCGGGCATAGAGTCGTATAAAATAAGAGTTATCAGCATGGGAGTGTGGGTTTTGAGGGGTGGTTTAGGGTTCAGGGGCTTTGGGTTTGGGTGTTCAGGGGTTTCGGGGTTTGGGGGTTCCTTAGGGGTTTTCTGATCCTTGAGCTGCCCGCTAAGTGCCGCGATACGCCACTTCGCCTCCTTGGGCAACGAGAAGGGCGCTCTGGCGGCGCGGTCTTGGTTCGACAGGCGCGCATCGGCGGTTAAGCAGAGCTGAGCTTTTGCAAAAGCTGTTGGAACCCTAAACCCTAACCCCTAAACCCTAAACGGGTTTAGGGTTTAGGGTTTAGGGACCCTCGTGTGTAATTACAGGACTTGAAGCCCTAAACTTCAAGCAAGAATGCAGGGTGATCAACCCCTTGCAGGATGCTTGAAGCTGGCATCTCGGCGACAGAGGCAGGGTGGATTCCATGGATTTGGGTTTAGGGTTTAGGGTTTTGGGTTTAGGGGGCTTTGATTGCCATCTTCGGAAGTCAGCGAACTTCTCATTGAAACTGCAACTGTGCAGCATTGTTTGAAATGGGATCGTAAGATGGCTTAAGCTGCGATCTCGATGAGCATGGAGGAGCATCAGAGTGGAAGGATATCGAAGCCCAAACGCTGAACCCCGAAACTGATGACGTTGCTTTGCTTCGTGACATCCTCAGGAGCGTTGCCGCCTTACAAGTAGGTACATGAACATCATATGTGTATATATATATATGGATATACATACACGTGTATATAGTATAACCCAACATGTATTGTATAAGAAATGATATAGACCATCATATCGGCCTTAGCCTCGGACGCCGGCGAGGAGACCTACACCCAGATGATCGCGGCCTACGCGCGAGCCAACTATACGGTTGGTCACCCAGACTGGAGCTCTTCCCCACCTGAGAGCCTAAGAAGCCCCAAACCCTAAACCTTTAACCCTAAACCCCGAAACCCTAAACCCTATACTAAGCCTCACAACTCCCAAACTCTGAAGGGTCCAAGTGACTGCATCCCAAATCGAAAGATTCGGTCGGGCGATGGGGCACCCTTAGAAGATGTGAGCATTAGGCTCCTGATGAGATCGTTGACCTTCGCACCTCCTGCTCCTCCTCCCTTGGTTTCACGAAAGGGCATGAAACCAATGACGAGCAAGAATTCCCAACCACCAATGGTCATTGCTAACTCCGACAGCAGCAGCAGCTGCTGCTGCTGCTGCTGCTGATGCTGCTACCCCTATGACTTCGACTACGGCAATAACAGCAGCTCCTCCTCCTCCTCATACTCCTCCTCCTCCTCCTCCGCCTAGTGCTGCTGCCACGATGACGACGACGAACGACGACGAGGACTACGAACACGACGTCGCGACGACGACGGCTGCGACAATTACGACGACTACCGCAACCGCACCAGTCCTGGCCGCGGGTGTAATGCCCAAGACCAAAATCCGGAAGCCCCCAGCCCTAGAGAGCAACGGAGGACGAGGCTGGCAAGTGGCTTTCAAAGCTTGCAGCCGCCGGAATCAGTCTGCTTCTCAGCATTTTTTTGCAGGGGTTGCAAAGTGCTGTATATTGGTTTTGCCTGTTTTGGCTTGTGAAGCGCACAGTCATCTACCCAAAGCAGGCCTCAACCCCTGGACTTGACTTCCAAACCCAAAGCCCAAATCCCTGCAGCAGCACCCGTCATATTAGTATACAAAGACCCCCCCCCCAACAGCTTGCTTTGTTGCTTTAGAAGATTTGTATTTACCACTCGCAGCACCTCCCTGAACCCTAAACTCCCTAAGCCCTAAGCCCCAAACCCTAGCGGTGAGAAAAGGTCCGGCAAAAAAACAACCCTAAACCCTAAACTCCCTAAACCCAAAGCCCCTACACCGAGGACCCCACATGTCGGCCTACTCGGCCCTGATGCAGGGCTACGCCAGGGCGAAGGATCCGGCCGGGGTCCGGCCCGGCCCTCGGCCAGAAACCATATGAGGGTTTAGGGTTTAGGGTTTAGGGTTTAGGGATAGGGATAACTATATTATGAGATTAGGGTTTGTGGGGTGTGGGGTTTAGCGGTTTAGGGGTTTTGGGGCTCATTTTGGGTCAGGTTTTGAGGTCCAGGGTTTAGGGTTCAAAGTTCAGGGTTTAGGGTGTGAGGTTTGGGTTTAGGGCTTAGGGTGCGAGGTTAGGAAACAACCACCACAACAACATTGAGACAGGACAACAGAATCATGCATGTGCATAAAAAGGTACAGCAAGGAAGACATGAGTAAACATGTAAACCAGTTAAGCCTGTAGGTACAAATCTATTTACGAGTCTATCTATCTATCTATATATCTATCTTTCTATCTATCTATCTATCTATCTACCTATCTATCTATCTATCTATCTATCTATCTATCTGTCCTGCTTGTTTATCTATATACCTACCTATCTACCTTTCTATCTATATCCTATAGCTGATGCCGCAGGGTCCACAAGCAGGATGCCTGCAGGGCGAATCAGGAGACCGTCGTCTTCACCGTTGTGTTTACACTTGTGGCCCCTGGGCCACCTGTGCCCTTCAGTGCAGTGCATCAGGACTAAAGGGGGGTTGAGGGCACAAGGCTTCACAGTTTAAACTTCAGGCCCTCAACCCCCTGAATGCTCAAGGACTCAAGCGCTGCCTGAAAATTAGGGTACCTTATTTTGGGGTCCTTATAATAAGGATCCTACTGTTTAGGGTACTATATTAGGGTCTAGGGCCGCCGGTCTGAGGCAAATTCTCGACTGGGCCGTATTGGAGGGGCTGACTCCCAATGCCGGATCCTACAACATCGCGGGATGCTCAGGCCCCAAAGCCCAAAACCCAAAACCCTAAAACCCTCAAACCTAAACCCTAAACCCTAAACCCTAAACCCTAAACCCTAAACCCAAAACCCTAAACCCTAAACCCTCAAAAACAAAACCCTAAACCCAACATCCTAAACGCTCGAGCCGCATCACTGATGCCTGCTGGAGCGGGGGGTGCACATGGCCATCAAGGCAACTTCAGTGGAGCAGACGACCTTCACGCATAGTTTTTCCGAGATCTTCCGGAGACTTAGGGTTTAGGGTTTAGGGTCCCTCAGAATCCTATGAGAGCCCTGACGATCCTAGGAGGCTCTGGGCCAAGCCGGCAGCCTGCACCGCAAACCCTAAGTAGTCCAACTCCACACCCCCGGTCCGAACAGTCAGACCTCCACTGCGCCAGCAGAGGGCTCAGAGCATTGGTAATATAGGGGCCTTAAGAATGACCTATATTAGTTTTAGGGGTTCCTTCTTCTAATTATAGTATCATGGGCCCCAAAACCCTATTTTGTTTTTTAAGGCTCCTACTACAGTAAGTAGGCTATAAGAAAGGTGCAAGATGGAAGAATCAGCCCCCTTCATTGGTTACGAATGTTCTGAACCCGGAGTACCACACCTGCCGCTTAAGCTATTGAGCCCTAAATCCCTAGGCCCGAAAGCCCTCATAGAACCCTCATGAAGAGACTTATCATGCCCTAAGCCTCTTCACGAATTTCCCGGGCTCTTCCCAGAGGCCATCAGAGCTTTCGCTGAAGCTGGTGATGCGGCCTCGGCCGAGGAAATGTACAAGAGGCAAGTCTTTGTGCAAAACGGCCATTTTCCTTTCGTAAGGATTCGAAGGCTTTAGGGTTTCGACTCCGGGATCGGTTTCCTCTATCCCCTTAGCCCTGAATCCTATGAGGGCCTTACCTGGTTCAAAAAGGGAATCGGGGGGCGGAGGCTTCATCCTTTCGGTTGAGAGTCTTTGTTGTAGTATGCTGTAGTACATTGCAGTATACTACATCATGCCACAGTCTAAGTTTCGGGCTTCAGGGTTTGGGCTTGTGGCTTCAGGTTTAGGTTTAGGTTGTCTGGTTCTGTAGCTTGCACCCTAAACCCTAACCCCTAACCCCTAAACCCCTAAACCCTAAACCCTAAACCCTAAACCCTAAACCGCAAGTCTACATCCCAAACCCCTCGAGGCCTTGAGGCCCGAGGGGCTAAAGCCTAGCAGCAGTACAGCAAACCCGAGAAGGTTGGCACATGGATTTCGGAGGATTCGTGCCCGAATCCCTTCTAGGGTTTAGGGTTTAGGGTTTAGGGTTTAGGGTTTAGGGTTTAGGGTTTAGGGTTTAGGGTACTTTACCTTCGGGGCATGAGGATCATGATATTCCAGTTTCAACTTTCTGGCTTCTACTGTGGAGGCTTTGTAATTGCGGACCCTAAACCCTAAACCCTAAACCCTAAAACACCCCATGCCTCAATCAAAGACACAAAACCTCAAGGCTTGAGAGAGCTGGAAAGCTCAAAACCCCATAGGCAAGGCCCGAAGAAGGCCGAAAGCCCAGACCCTAAACCTCAAACCCACTATAGGGGCCTAAATATTTTTTGTTGTAGTTATAGTATATAGGGGCCTAAATATTGTATTAGAGTTTTAGTAGAATATACCCCCAAAACCCCATTCTAATTAGTAAGGCTACTATATTACAAGCCCGCAAACTTTGACCCCCGGTGTCCTCTGAGCCCTAAGCCCTCAGTTCTACACCCTGCCAGGCTCACAGTGGCTGGCAGGTATCCCGATGAGAAGTGCGCGCCCCCGATTTCTGCAGTGCTTCAAGCCGAGGTTCAGGGCTTTCGGATGATGGAGCTTGTGGGGTGTAGGGTCTAGGGCTTTGGAGTGGGGCTTTGAGGATTTAGAGTTGGAGACGGTCGTCTCGTCGAGAAGCCGCACACCGCGTGTCCCCGGTGCCCAAACCTTAAATAGCCCTGACTGATTGACCTCTTAGCCTAAATCCTACATCCTACACATCCTTACAAAGCCGCAATGGAAATGGGGCCCCTGTAACATCCGATTAATAAAGTCTTCAGATAGCCCACACGGCACCGCCACCTACAAACTTCAGGACATTCCTCTTCCTCATCCAATGCCACGTCCGGGACTCTGTCTACTATGGGAGCCTTAACTAAGAACTAGAACAGGCTTGGTCGGACAAATTGCAAATAAAACTGTATATGGACGGAAAGAAGATACTAACATCACTAAATATTCCGGTTTCTGTATTCAAGCAACTTGCGACTAAGCTTAGTCGCTTCAGGGATTGGGAGTTTAGGATTCAGGGTTTGGGATTTGGGCTTCATTGACGTCTGCTTCATATAGGTTTCATCGCTTGTCAGTCAAGCCTCGCCTTTTTAGCTTGTAGGCACACACATGCACACGCACACTTAGCTACATGCACAGATTCAGGCAGGCGTGTGCAGCAAGACTATGCAAAACAGCTTTGTAATGTGTGGATATGTGTACACATACACATGCGGATCTAGTATACTCGCGGACGCAGATATACATATCAACAGACGAACGGCTCCACCAACGAAAAAGGTGAGAAGCACGCACGCAAAGAGAGATTGCTGGCAGATCGGCACTTGTATATCTAGCGATTTGTGTTCACACACGCGCAGAGATACATGTTACACACGTAATGTATGTCGGCACGCATTCAGCGCTGTTGAAAGGTATGTGTATCTGTTTAATTTCAAATAATATATATATATATACAGATATGTAGTTCATTGCATACGTAACTGTATATGTATATGTATGCACATATATATATATATGTGTATGTACGTATGTATGTATGTATGTATGTATGTATGTATGTATGTATGTACGTATACGATTGCATATGTGTGCATGTATGTATGTATTTAATGTCATGTAATGTAATGTCATGTGATGTGATGTGATGTGATGCGGTGCGGTGTGATTTGATGTGATGTGATGTGGTGTGATGTGATGGATGTATGTGTGTATGTATGTATGTATATATATATATATGTATATTTGTATGTATATTTGTATATTTGTATATATATATATATATTTATGTATCTATATGTACGCATATGTCTACGTACATGTATGTAAGTGGGCCCGTGCACATCCATGTACACGTGCATGCATATGCAGACGTGCGTGCATGTATACGTATACGTATGTGTATATATATATATCTATCTATCTAGATTCTAGTCTAGATGTACATAAACATGCATGTGTAGATGTAGATGTGTATATGTACATATGCACAAAAATGTATGTCTTTGCTTATAGGTGCGTCTATTGTATATGTCTTTGTACATGTGCGTGTGTATGCATGCACGCCTGCGTATATATGTATGTACATATATACATATATATATATATATACTTATACGCACGTATAGCGAAGACACAGCATAGATCCAGAAGACAGGCATTCAGGCAAAACCCAAGGCCCAGGGCCTGTCAATTCACTCCTTCTCTCCCTCTCTTTCGCTCGATGGTAAAGGTACTACAATATACTACAATAGTATACTATCAAATAAATATACTATAATATGCAATACTACACCCTACATATCATTGCAGAAGTACAGTTGCATTCGTGTGCTCAGGCTCGGCGCCTCGACTTCGACCGCGCAAGAGCCTGGTCAGACCCTGAACATTTTCAGAGGGTTTAGGGTTTTGGGTTTCGGGTTTAGGGTTTTGGGTTTAGGGTTTCGGGCTTAGGGTTTAGGGGTTTAGGGTTTCGACAAGGGCTTTTGCATTGGGCTTGGCGCTGTTATCAGGTGAGTAGCCGATTGTACAGGCGTCAATGGGCTTGCAATGGGTGCTTAAAACAAAGCGAGCCGATTCAACTCTGATGCTTTCTTGAACCCAATACGGCCCTAAACACCAAAGTGCAAAGGTACACGCATCCCCCGTAGCCGAATAAATCGGTGCAACCCTGTCTGCTTCGGGGTTTTTACGATTGGATCTTGAAGGGTTTTCTAATCGTCTAAATAGATAAGTTGATAGATAAGTAAATAAATCAGTAAATAAATACATACTTAGATAAATAGATAAATATGTAGCTGTACATATATATATATATATATACACATAAATATTTAGATGGCGGGGCGGAGGTGCTTCGGGCTCGGGGTTTCAGGCTCCATTGTCTACCGGCTCAAAGTTTTAGGGCTACGCTGAGCTGAATCGGTTCGCTCGGCCTTTGACTCGGGGTTTAGGAAGGTACGAGGTCTCTCATAGGTTTCGAAGGTCGAGTTTGCACCATACGGATTGTGGAGCTTCATCGTCCAGGCTTTCGGGTGCAGTTGTTGAAGTTTTGGGGGGCTTGGGATTTGGGTTTGACGTTGCGGTTCGGGCGTATGCTTATAGCCATGGCGATTGCAGTGTCGCAAGAGCCCTACATCGTAAATCCCGAGCCCTAGACCTTAGTTCCTGTGCTTAAGGCTCCTGGATGGAGACAGCGCGTCGCATGCTAGTTGGAAAGCTTGCCTTCCAAGCATTGTCCAGCGAATCCCGCGAATTTGAACCCATGCACTGTTTGTTTTTAACGTCTTCGGATTGGTGTTATAGGTCTGGTATGCATTGCTGTCTCGATATGGGCGTGTGAGTGACGTAGCGTCTTCAACACACTTCAGCACACAGAATTGTTTCTATTCGTCGTGCCAGAATGAAGTGAAAGTGCAGCTCCGCTAGAGTCCGCTAGAGCAGTTGGACAGGTTCAAGGAAATGCTCAGCATGGAGGTGAAGCAGCCGGCTCAGCTGTCGATGGCGCCTAGCTACGCTGCCGAACGCAGTATCACTTGAGGCTTTCGGGGATGTCTTCAGGAGACCTCAAACTCGAAGTGCTTCACCCTAAACCCGAAAACCTAGTTCGAACCCTAGACCCTTAACCGTTCACGTGGGGACCGCTTGTAAACTGATCAATCGACCATGGCCAGACTCTGAGGCCCACCTTCCCTATCTATGCTGCGATGATTCGGGGAGCGGCAGTCGCCGGGCGCGCTGAAGAGACCAGCGAGACGGGCTCTCGGTCAGGGTTTAGGGTTTAGGGTTTAAGGTTTAGGGTTTAGGTAGGGTTTGCTCAAGATACCAAGGTACCAAGATGCTCAGAGCGGTTGTGATTGCAACCAGTAGGACAAAAGACAACCTATAAAGCAGAACACGTTCCACGACCTCCAACAAACAACAGGTGACCAGCGATAGGCGTCCGACAGATAGCAGCAGAGATACCGGTTCAAGCTAAGTGCCCGAAAGCCTTCAATATAGTACAGTATAGTATATTATACAAAATATCCTATAAAATGCTATGCCACACCCTACATATCATGATCTTCCTCGACCCCAGAAGTGTGCGGAGGTTCCTGGAGGAGATGTCCGCCCGAAGGTTGACTAGCAAGATAGAGAGGCCACGTGGGGCAGGGTTCTGGGTTCGGCTCAGATTTATGTAAGCGCATTTTTCTTGTTCGGTGCGTGTTTTCGAATACATGGTCTTAGTGTTTGAGTCTTCTGAGATTGCGACTGCGTTGTGGCATGCTTCATTCTGAAAACACGCTGGTGCACTCTCCTGCGTTATGGCATGCCATTTCCTGTGAAAAGTACACACACACACTGTGCCACGCACATGGTTATCACTTTTGAAGCAGTAGACAGCTCGCATTTCAACATATGCATGATTGCAGCAGAAGGCGGCTGTCAGTTTCTCTATGATCCCATCTGTTGCTGTGTAGCACAGCTCCTTTTGAAGATTGTTTCGTCTAAAGATGAAGAGATTTTCTTGTATGCCTTGTCAATGCTAGTATGCTCACAGATGCTGCTGTGTACCAAGTAAAGATTGTCACGCACTCCAACAGCTGTGCTTTTATTGCCGCAGCTGTCTCTCTCTCTCTCTCTGTGGAAATATAGATAAACAGATAGATGGATAGATAAGTAGATACATACATACGTGCAAAGAGAATGTATACACGTGTGTGTGTGTGTGCGCGTGTTTGTGTGGGTGTGTGTGTTTGTCGCCGAATGGTGACACATGTCGGGAGAACGGCAGCTTTGTGGTACTTGTACCAAGATGTAGCAGGTTATAGACAGTATCGCATATACTCGTACCACAGTTCACACATCTGGACAACTGAAATAGTATTTCTGCATGCACGCATGCGTGTCTATATGCACACAAACTCCTACACGCCGGGTTGCTAAGGTGGTTTGAACAGATGTCTTCATGCTCATGTGCACTGTCATCTGAAGAAGCACAGGAGTGCCTGGGAAGCCATGATCGTCTCGGCCCTGCGCTGCTTTGAAAAGGCTCGGCTGGCGGAGCCTGCTGTGATCCTTGAGCTCTAATATACGTAAATACACCAGAATTACCAGATTGGACTAGAAGATACGACATGTAGTAAAGTATGCCAATATTATACTATAGTACATCAGTAGACTACGGTACACCCGAACATTGCACAAGCCCTCAGAAGCAGGACCGGGAGTCCGAGAGCCCCACACTGTAGTCCTACATCGGGGCTCTAAATCAGAATCACCGCCTAACCATGTGTCCATATGTATATGTAGAAATTAACTCGTAAATATAGAGTAAATATATACATACACGTTCTTCACTGTTCTTCCCTATCTAATTTCTGACTTGTAAGAGTAACTCTGCCTCCAAAGCCTCGGAAGCGTGACCCTAAACCCTCAACCCTAAACCCTAAACCCTAAATCCTAAATCCTAAACCCTAAACCCTAAACCCGAAACCTCTAAACGTCTAAACCCTAAACCCCTAAAACCCTAAACCCCTAAACCCCTAAACCCCTAAACCCCTGAACCCTAAACCCCCTAAGCCCCTAAACCCTAAACCCTGAACCCTAAACCCTAAACCCCCTAAGCCCCTAAACCCTGAACCCTAAACCCGAAATCCCCTACATAAGCCCCGAAACCCCCTGAAACCGGAAA
>CAJNDV010033263.1:0-12509 GCA_905221635.1 Symbiodinium sp. CCMP2456
CCAGCCGATGTATTGACGAAGTATTCCCCAACTGAGATCCTTCGAAACCTCACCTCGAAGCTAGGAATTGTGGATACTTCGGATTCCGCAGATCTGTTTCATCTAGACCGCTAAAACCAAACAAACATTGTTTCACATTGCATGTTAGGACTGGTTTGAGGAACGGCCTGGTCTTGACCGCTTAGGCAAGGATTGCGCCAGCGCCTTAGGCTGCTTGATCGCCAAAAGAAAGAAGAGAGAAAGAAGTGAGAAAAAGAAGGGTGAGTGAATTGAGAGTTTTGCTGCATGAGTTTTTCTCGATTGTGCTTGAAGCAAATTTCTCCATTTGAAGCAATTTTTCACAGCATTGCATGGGCATTGAGTACGCTGCTTTGTTTTGTTTGAATTGATTAAAGGCGAGCGCCATCTCATTGAAGCAGCTGCAACCTTATTGCGGCATTGGGATCCGAGGAACAGCGCTTTGGCACGTTGTGAGATTGGTTGTTGGATTGTGGTAGGATCAGATTTTGTACATAGCACGAGCTCTTTCGGATTGCGTTTGTGATTGAACCTCTGAGTGAGCTTCTGGTTGCGATTGCATTGCTCCAGCATTCTTCGGAGCTTCCGATGGTGACCAAGCATTTGCCTCGCCTCTTTGATTCCATTGACGCAATGGATCGACTTCAGGCGATTGTCGATGATATCATTGCGGCTGAAACTGCGACCAAATTGCGAGCGGTGATTCATTTGGCCGTTGCAGTTGCATTGTACATTGGCGACTTGGAATCCACGGCCCAGATTGCAATTGTGATCACGCTGATTGAGCGTGTGCTTATTGCAATTGAACACCAGGCATCCAGCATTGCACTGGCGGATTTGAAGGAGATTTTGTGTGCATTGGAGGCAGTGCACATTCAATGTTGCCAGGTCTATTGCACCTATCAAGGCCAGTTGTTTGAATCGACATTGGCATGCAACATGGCGGCCTTCAATTGCTATTGCACCTGCCAATTCGCGAGCTCAAACATGCAGATTGGGCTTGCAACGCATTTGGTGCGCTATTGCAAAGAGCGGATTGTTGGCACTGCCATTGGCGGCATTGCCAATGTGTCGTCGCTGGCTGGTGTGGCTGCCGATTTATGGTTACTTCAACGGTAACCATTGGTTGCGGCAGATTGCAACCCAGGTCACATTAACCTTTCGTGGTGACGAGGCCACGGATGGTACCGGATTGGTCCCATTCTATTGGGTCCTAGTATTGCCAACTCCGATGATTACCGCACTTGTGCAGGGATTGAGAACGGATATTTCATCATTGCCCATGGGGCAAGCAAACCCCTGCATGACATTGTCAACAGCGTTGGCAAAGGCTCTTCATTGGGTCCGACAAGGTTACATTGATGCAAATGCCGAGCTCAGTGCATTGATTTGGCGGCCCACCATTGCATCTACTTCTGCAGCATTGAAGACCGAATCAGGACGAGGCGGCCAACAATTCCGGCACAATGTTTCATACATTGGTTCCACCTATTGTGGCGCTGTGACCGCAGATGACAATGGCTCGTGGGGACTTGCTTCTCGATCAACCTGCGATTGACTGCCCGTCAGTGCATTGCTTCCTCCACGATTGCTACACGGGCTTTGCCTCCAACGGCGTGCGTCGCCATTTGATTTTTCCGATTGCTTTGGCTGAAGGTGCCTTCATTGTCAACAATTTGGTGCCCCCGGCGAGGAGGAGGCGATTGAACAAAGCATTGTTCCCACTGCCTCGCGCATTCGTCCTCATGCAACGCAAGTGAGATTGACAGCCACACGGCATTGAAGCAATCATCAACCACGAGTGAGGAGGAGCATTGGCAGCTCCATTGGGCGACCGGCCGTGTATTGGTCGAGCTCTCACGCATTGGGCGTGGAGCGTCCATTGGCACACGGTCATTGGCTGCGTATTGGCCTGGCGCTACAGCGCTGACCATTGAAGTCGCAATTCTGAAAAATTGCTTTTCCTCTGTGTACCAATGGCATTGTCCGGGACAACGACATTGGAAGCAATTTTCATTGTAGAGTTGGATTGCACAGTCGCAGATCGGTCTTGTCGTTGCGCAAGTTTGCGGGCCTATGAAATCATAAGATTGCTGGCGGGCCTGGTTGCCACGAATGCGGAGCTGCCAGGCAATGACTCTTGGACTCTATAGAGTCTCCCGTTGAGACGTTTTGGAATTGTGGTGTTGAGTATCCAACAACTGCTGGTTCAAAAGCTTGTTTGAGAGGTGGAATCTTGACGTTTTTGTTTGTTGTTCGGTGGGAGGCTTACAACTTTTTTGTTTGGCAGCACTCGACATGCAAATGTCAGACATTGTCTGGAGCCGTAATTTTGTAAGTCGGATGGATTGCCCTTGGCAGCACGATCGTTTCATTGTAGACGACGAGATGATGTTAGTACTTGTGGAGTTCCTTCGGAAATTTTTTTGTGTCCACGATCTTTCAGTTTGTAAATCACGCCAACCTGCACATCTCACGATTCGAAGCCACATGGATTCCAACTGCAGCTTCGGCTCTGTGAATGTGTGTGTGTGTGTTGTCACATGCAGACATTATGTACGGTCAGTTTTTGTTGTCACGACCGAAATCGTGCGTCGCGCCAGTACCTGCCGACCCCTTTTTCCAAGCATCCAACGTCTCTCGCGTTGTATGTCCTCTTGTTCGGCAAGCAATGTCGCAAGTGGGGGACCTAGTGCGCCATATAAGCGGCGCATCTGACTGCCGTCACAGCATTTTGCAATCTTTTGTCGGCGAGCTTGTGAAGTTCTGTGTCCATGGGCTGAAAGTGCGATGGTCCCCAAACCAAAGAAACCGTGTTGAAGCATGTACGTGCACAAGGAACAGCAAGTAGCTAGATGTGTGCAACAAGGTAGACAAATACGTTCAAGCAAGGACTTGTGTTGGGAAAGCAAAGCCATGCTCAACAATTTGTCATTAAGCACAGCATTTTAGACAGGAGCAAATGGTACATACATATGCACATATATAAATATGTGAATATACATATCTACAAAAGCACACATAAACATAGATACATAGATACATAGATACATAGATACATAGATACATAGATACATAGATACATAGATACATAGATACATAGATACATAGGTACATAGATACATAGATACATAAATACATAGATACATAGATACACAGATACATAAAAATGTATATGTAGTCATATAGACACGTACACACTTACTAGAGATATGTTGAAACACACATACCTATACGGGTATACGAGTATACAGACACACTGCAAGCAGCAGAGGTTGATGCCGATCCAAGCACACCTGAAGTGGGTTACTTGGACGGCAACTCGCCTGAGGTCCGCGACGTGTTTGGATTCGGATGTCTTCACCAGCGGTATCCATCAAGCCGCGTGCCAGGTCATCAACAATGACAGCATCTACTTGATTTTAGGACAGGGCGAGGGCATTGTGTGGTTCTGAAATCGTTCCAACCCCACAGCAGCCAGGCCTGGCAGTTGCCATCGTCATGGGTTGCTCGATGCCCAACTCCGTGAGTGCCTGCGGAGATTTCCGACTTTGAAGCTTGATCCACCAAGGCCTTTTGGATAGATTGTCGACTTTCAAGCACTTCAATGCAACGTATCCGCACATGTCAATGAGCAGATCATCCACATCTGTGCTTGTCCTTGCAGTTTTCAAGAGTCTGTCAAAGCATGCCAAAGACAAGGCGAAGAACCGAGAGCCGTTCTGGGTGAGAGACTCTGTAGCTCTGCCGCTTGATTACGAATTGCGTGATTCGATCTTCTAAAGGTGTTGCTGCTCGTGTTGGTGAGCTATGGATATTTGATTCCAGGCGGCGGAACCAGTTTGACTCAAAGGTTGTTTCTCGGCACTTTTGCTGAGCAGGTTTGGTGGAAGTGCTTTTCAGCTTCAATCTTGTCTTTGACACTGGGGCAGGTGCAGTGTGCTCAGTTCGGGGCCATGCTTGATTTTGCACCAAGAAAGCCTTGTACCCAGGGTTTTTTCGGCATTGGACCCGATGCCGGGTTTAACCACGCGCCGACGACTCGAAGACCCTTGCGCGTCGGCATGAGTTTTTGAGACCTCCCGAGCTTTGCTAGGCCCCCAACGACGGAAACCATGATCGGCACGGGGCTTGGCTTAGCCGTCTCTGTCGGGGGACGTGAGCTTGCTAATTTGGCTCAGGATTGGTCGGACTATTGTGGGGTGACGGCCTGATTTTATGCGCAGCTGAACTACCATAGAACACTGCACAACATCTGAGACACGGGATCGTGGCTTGGTGCGGTTCTGGTGGTGTTCTATGCCGGGCTCTCAGGCTTTATGTCCAGATCCAAGAACCGGCCCGTTTTGAATGCGGGGTGCGAGCAGGCAATTGCAATTCCCGTCACCAAGCTGCCTGAAGCCGAGATCTCAGGGTTTGGGACGGGGGCGAAGTATGATGTATGTCAGGCTGCTGTTGCTGGTGGGCAACTTGATACAGAAGGATTTTCCCAACGCCTCCAGGAGGCCGGCGAGCGGGGGCGAGCGATGAGCAGCAACCAATAGCAACCACTACAGGGTTTAGGGCTTCTTGCAAGTCGCATAGGTGCATCCAGTCTGTCCAGAACATCTCCAAGTGGGCATGCCCCGCGACGTCCTCGGCGGCTGCGTTAGCACACATCCGTCAGCAAAAACTTCGTGCAGGACATGTTCGCTTACATCTTGCTGATGCATCTTGTCAAATGCCAGCCCCCAAGCATTCTTCGGGGCTCCCACGGTGACGGCTGTTGCTCTCCGCCCTGTGCCGAGCATTGGCCCATCCGCCGTACCTCAAAGCGAATGGAAGACTCGATCTTGGGTTCACCTGCTTCAGTTTGTTCTGCCGTGGCCTCAAATTCTGGTCTTAAATCGACTGGACCGTGAATCGCTTGCATTGCCGAGGCTTGGGATCTACTGTCGCGAGCCGCACTCAGCTTTGAGGACACGATCCATTTGCCGGGCTTACAGCCGAGGGCCCTTGGAATACGCGTTCCGGATCGGGAGCATGGCTGCGGGGAGCCCAGACCTCGCCGCCCTCTTGCTTGAGACTATTTTTGGGGACAATTGAACTGCCAGGCTTCCAGCAAATAGGCAGACCTGCGTTCACTGTTCGGTGCTTAACAGAGCAGATCTGTTCATGACAGGTAGGGCCCTGAACGAGAAAAGCCTCCTCTGGGTCCTTGCCTAAGAGCGACATCGTCTGCGACCTTGAGATCACTCCGACTTGCAACTTCAAATCTAGGCCGTAACTGCGCTCTTCGTGTTGTTCGCCATCCCGTTCTTTTGGGGCCTCAATGAAACCGTCATGGCTCAGCCGACTGCGTTTCGAGAATGCTTCGAGCTTTGCTGTCGCCCGTAAAAATTCTGCCAGGCACTGAAAGTGGGTGAACTCGACCCTATGATCGAGATGACTGCTGCGGCCTCGGCTGAGTTTACGTGTGAGGGCAACGGCAAAAAGCTTTGATCGGATCCTCCTCCTCACCCTTCGCTTTGTCTTGCCTTTGTCCCCTGGTTTCTGGTTCTCCCAATGGCGCTAGTGCCTCTGTCTCTGTCGTTTGTCATTTCGCGGAACGGAAAGACAACGCTTTCCCTCTCACTTTCAGACTTGCGTGATTCCACCTCAAATTACTTTGGACGCAGACGAATAGTGAGTTGAGACCCAAGTGAACTAGCAGTCACGTAGGGTAGGGTTATGCCGCAAGCGTATCACGGCACAGTTGGGTATGGCAGCCTCAGATGTGTGTGCAGTGTTTTGGCATGGGGTGCAGTGAGAGCCGGCCTTGCAAAGCAGCTCTTTGGTAGTTCTTCCTCACGGAGCGCAGCAAGTTTGCTTCTTGACTCTTTACGACTCTTTCGCACCTGCCTGCTGGGGCTCCAGCCAGAGGGTCCGCACTGGCGGCTGCAACTCCCTATAGACTGGGCTTCATGACATGGAGTCAGGTGAAGTTTCCTAGCTTCACAAGAACAGAGAGAATCTACTTGCTTCCGTTTGGCCCAAGCTTGTCTAGACTGAGCTGTCTCCCCGTCTGTCTGTGTTGCTCCCTCTGATTTCTGCGCCGCTCCGAGTTGTCTTTCGTGGGCCTGACGCGCGAGAAGCTGAAGTCCGATGTGAGCATCATGTCAGCGCCTTAGACCCTAACATCCGCGCAGCGTGCAGGGGCTGGAGAATTTTATTGAAGGCTGTTAGATCCAAAGCGATGCGACTGACAGGTTTGAGAAGAGTTTTCCAGCTTGTAGTTGCGTGGTCCACAGAGTTAGCAGAGGGGTACCGTCGTTGCGAAGCGAGAATGAACCTGCAACGTTTGATATGCGAATCGCCTGGATAAAAACACGATGGCAAGAGCGTAACTTCTGTGAAGAATAAGACCATGAGGGCATGAGCATTGACATGTCAGCAGATCGGTTGGTCGAAATCCTCCAGACTTTGCAGACGCACTTCGCAGCACCGTTGCTTAGCTTTTGCAGGAAAGGGCCTGCGAGCATGTGCTGCCGCATTGCTTGCTCTTTCGGTTGTGTGGTTGGAACTACTCTTTCGATCCATAACTTCTTCATACTCGTCATGCACACCTCTCTGCATGTTTGAGGAACTGCTTGAGCACGCTTGCCTCCGAGATTTCTCACGGTGAGGCAGTGGGGCGTGTGTTTCTCACGTCTTTTCAGTCGTCCTCGCATGAAGGATGTAACGATTCTTTTCAGGTGAACAGCTTCATCGGCTTTGTCATGTTCCGCCCTGTTTGATCGATGCTCTCTTGTCCAAGGAGGTTGAACACCTCGTCCCACGAGGTTCTCCGTGTTCGTGATTGGGATGACGTTGCTGGACATGCTCGTGCCGGCCTGATCCAACACGGCTGAGACGGGTCTGATGGACTACTCGTGCCTGTGCCAGGTCCTCCTCTGGATCGCGATACGTAGCTGGAGAGGACGTCCGGTGGCTCGCCGGGAACTCGAGCATCTCGATGTGGCGAATCGTGCCGGCCAGTCTGCTTTCCTGCAACGTCCGGTTGGCTCAAAAAGGCTTCCTTCAGCGGTAGGAAGCTTGCGAGCCCTCCAGGAATGTAGTTTCTCTCCTCTTCCCGCCTCCTTGCGGGTGCGCTCCCAGTATGTGCCTTGGATACATAACGTGTTCAGGGATGGTGGCCTCCGACGAGGTTTCTAAGCAGCGGCTAGACCTGGCTTTTGATGACCCGTGCACCGCAGAGGTTCGTTACAATGTCTCGTACCGTGCAGATGATGATGCTAATGGTATCATCCTCCTTGTGGAGCGGATCAGCGACAAGACTGGCAACTGGACCTCCCTTCAGGAAACTCAAGGAAGTTATGGATCTTCTCGGTGCAATGAGGGAGAAGATCCTGGACGAAGGACGGCAGCAGGCAGAGCTCTTTGACAAATTCCAGTGCTACTGCAACACAAATACGGTATCTCTCGCTGACAAGATTGAGACAGTCAACCGGCTGATTGAGCCTATGAAATCTGTGGCTTGTCACATAGTTGTGTGCTTTCTTTGCGCTGGGATTCTTCCTGGCACAACTGAGCTTGGAGCATGTGTCAGGAAATCAGCGAGATCGACGGCCAGAGGAGCAGCTTGCAGGCAGAGCTCGAGCAGCACGTCCGGGATGAGAAGTCCGTGCTGGAGGGAACCCAAGAAGCTCGTCAGATCCGGCAGCGCACTAGTCGTCCGGCGTAAACTTGCGTGCATGAGTCTCCCTGGCAATGCACCTTGTGACTGCATGGCCCGTCCGGTGCTGAGGTGATGAAAACAAGGGGCGAGCCAGAGAGCTCTCGGAACACTTGCGACTGATGGATGATGCAATCAGCCGGATCCAAACCGGTGCAGGCACTAACTTTCTTCAGAAAGAGGTTCAGCAGATCCTGGAAAGGCGGGAGACCTTCACGGACCAAAGCTTCGTCGCGAGCCTCTCAGCTCCAGAGGCTTTGGGAACTCTCAGAAAGCTTCGAGCTGACATTGCGCGGGACTACAAGGAGATTCTCCAGTCCGAGCAGTCATCGGCTATTGAATTTAGGAACCTGGAGACGTCGAAGGTGAAGGAGCGCCGATCCTTGCAGCAGCAAATTCGGCAGAAGGACAGCCGGCTCAGCGATCTCAAGATTCGGCTGGTGCAGTTGAAGAAAGACCTTGAGGAAAGCAGCCAGCAGGTGGATGAAGACCAGCAGTCACTGGATGACCTGAAGGAGGTGTGTCGGCATAAAGGCGACGACTGGCAGAAGGCGGAAGCTAGGCGTGGCGATGAACTTGCCGCAATTTCCGAGACCCAGGCATTGCTGAGCCCAGATCGCTCTGGCGCGGATACTCCCAGAACTTTGGGGCTTCTGGACAAAGGGAATGAATTTGGTCCTGCGGGCCTTGGTGGCCTCAGTCTACTCCAGGTGCACTCCGGTCCACGTCTTGGCACGGAGTTTGTATGGCTGGCCATGCGAGGTAATAACAAGGGCCTAAAGAAAGTTATCACTGGAATCGAGAAGCACGTGGCAAACTTGGCAAAGGAGGAAATGTCCGAGAAGCAGAAGAAGCTTTACTGCCAGGCACAGTACAGCAGACTGGCTCAGCAGGCTGCTGAACTCAGCTCAAAGCATGAGGATGGCGAGTCTGTGCTGAGACGCCTGGCCTGCAGAGAGACGGGAAGGGGTCGCATCGGGATCTTGTCTGAGTATCAGGAGATCTTCGCGAAAAGCAAGAGCTGGCAGAACAGGAAATCAAGAAGGGGACGAATTCTCTTCAGGACGAAGTTCTGAGTTCTGTGCAGTGGGTTTTGCGAGTTTGCTCCAGCGGCCTCGCGCAAGGCGCTGGAAGCCTCCAAAAAGGAGGCCGAGAGCCTCCGACGCCAGGAAACAGCGGAGTTTCAGAAGTTCAAGGCAGACGCTACCGACGCAAAGGACTCTTCAGTTTTACAAGCGGCGACAGGCATTGCTGTCGTGTCATATGGCGTGAGTGATGAGGACCTGCTGCAGAAGGCGATTCTGCGGCTACGTGCGACGTATGTAGCGGACAGTCGTCAAAGTCTACTTGAGGCCATTCTGGGGCGAGCGGTCTGCTGTGCGCGTAGATCACGTAAGTCCGGAAAAGCTCGCAGCGCCTTCCCTGCAAGGCCCGGAGGCGCTTGCTTCAGGCGCTTCCAGGAAATGCACCCAAGACGGACTTCACGTCTTCGGGTGGCCAAGCCCTGTCGGAGAAGGCGGCCTTTGTGCTTGGACAACTGCTGTTTGTGCTGTCAGCAGCAATTCGTCGACCCGGGCAGACGACTAGTCACTCCAAACGAGTTGGATAGGTCATCCTTTTGCTTCGAAAGCTGGTGAAAGACCTTGATGATGAAGTTGCAGAAGCAGAGAAAGCCGAAGCGACCGGGCAGTTGGACCACCAGAATTTCTTGAAGGAAGTGCAGTGTATGTTGCAGTCTTCACAACTGCTGTGTCATGGTGCAGATAATGCAGCAAGGCAGCGTGATCGGCAGGATGCTTCGAAGCGAAGATCTAGGCAAATGTCCCTCCTGATCTCAAAGCAGCAAGCGAAGGCCACTGACAGGTACCTGATGCCTTCAGGTTCACCGTGGCTACCTCGCTACCCCACTCCGACTAAGTCACATGCGGCGAGGGGAGCTCTCTGCTCTCTCCCTCCCTCCCGGCCTTGCCACGAGGCTTCCCTGGAGACGGAGCTGGTAGCTTTCAAGGAGCGAAGTGCTGGGACCTCATCGAGACACCGCCCTGAAGGTTACTTCCCGCTTCGCAAGCTTTGCAAGAGGCCTCGCAGCACCGAGAAGAACGAGATCAAAAGGACATGCTCCTGTAGGGACTTCAACAAAGGCCCTCTAGATCGCTTCTCAAAAACAACGAGATCCAATCCCTGATAAGGCACAACGCGAGGATTTCCAAGTGGCTTCAGGATGATCCGCAAGTTGTACCTGCAGGAGCTAAAGGCTTCTTTGGACAGCGAATGCGCCAGGACCCTAGATGCACCACAGATAGCATCGGCGCAGCCAACGCCCTCCTTGCAGAATCATCGTTTGCGGTGTAACCCAGGCATGGCTGCTGGGAAACTGGGATGACAGAGTGGCCGCAAGAGAACGGGATGTTCAGGCATCGGACGGCTGGCTCGGATTTTGCATGAGCAACAGTCAATCTGCGAAGGCTTTGGCGAATGCCAAGGCCTCGATCCAACGTGCCCAGGACGATGTCATGCCGTGCACACACGAGGTACTTGTAGCTCCTTGCCGCCGGCGGTCCGAATTGGTGAGCTGTTAGACGTGTGCGATCGCGTGCGGTATTCTGACTGGCTCAGGACAGCAGCCGCTCTCGCAGCCTGCGTGGTCGATAGTTCGCGACACATCGCTGGTACCGAAATGGCGCGCGTTGTGGAAGTCGATCAAAAGTTGCACTGTTTGTGCCAGTTGTTCGACAGTTTCGTGGTCGCTCGTCTCTTAGCTGGTTGCTGAAGGTTGGATGCAGCTATCGTGGGTTCTGAAGAAACTGTCCGGTGCCAAGGTCCATGCCATGTACCAGGGCTGTCGCGTCACATGTTTCGAAAGCTTTTCGTGGAGAACTTCAGATCTAGGCATTGAGACTTGCTTTCAGCTTTAAAAAGATCTTCCATGGCTCCGATTTGATCTGATCGAGTTCTGCTGGGACTTTGCAGAGTCGTCCGCCTGCTGCGTGTTTAGGAGCTCGATAATCTAAAACCAGTTGGGAGCTGTTGGGCCAGTCACTCAATCGGTCGATTTCGAAGCATTCCAAATTCAGCACCCCCGAAATGATTGGATATCACGACGGCTTACGACCTCAGGTCGTGAACGGAACATAGGACCACAGTGCTGTTCAGTGGACAAGGTCGCAGCGGCTTTGTCAACTTGTGCTGTTTGTCGCTTCAGGTCGATGGTTGATGTCACGTGCATGGGCGTCCTGATCGTCACGATGTGCATGGCCATGTACAGGCCGAGCTTTGGAAGCTTCCAAAGCAGCGGAGCTCTGCCTTGACGCGTGGAAGTTGCCTCGAGGCAGTACGTCCAGGTTGACATGGGCGTCGGGCAGTGGCTTTTGGTGTCGTCTGAGGTGCGCAGTCTCCTACACTAGAAGGTTCATTGACGGCAGTTTCATGCTGTGCAAACTGAGCTCCTGACTCGGGTACCTTCAGATGGCAGGTGGTTCACTATTTCACTTACTACACCGTGAAAGGCCAGAGCAAATCAACTCTCACAATTGTCCTCCCGAAAGTAAGCACTTGCTTCACTCATGGTATGCGCCTAGCGGCTGGACACTCTGAAGGTTATACAGAAGACAAAGACAAGCTTGATTTGGGTAACACGATGCACGGAGACGAGGAGGAGGTCCAGCAGCCAGTGGCGTCCAGGGCCAGGACCAGCGCACTTGCAAATCCCGTGCCATGCAGGAAGAGACCTCCGACCTTTCGTCTAGCACTGTCATCGATGAGGCCGGCGGCAGTTGTCGAGTATCGGGCCTTTCGTCAACTGTTGCAGTTGGATGCATACTATATAGTAGACAGTAGACCAGACCATGTGTCACTGTGCAATCTCGCAGAGCCAGGATATCATCTTGCCAATATGACCCCGACGCCGCCGTTGGTAAACCGCATGTTGTATAGGAATTCATCCGTCGCCCCGTTTGCGCATGAGTCCTGTGACCATGGCAGCTTCAGCGCGCGGTCAGGATCATGCTTGGCTCTGACGAGATCTGGTATGTTCGCTGAGCTTTCGTTGGGCGACGTGATGCAACAAGTTTGTAGCCTTCCAGCCTCCCTTGCATGCCGAAGCAGCTCCCTCAAGTGGACTTGCACCGGCCAAAGTGTAACTGCTGACGTGAGACGGCGTGGTCTAAAGCTCGCTCCAAGCGTATAGCATTATTCTGCAGATTCGCCGTGACGGTTGTGTGCACACGTGCAGTTTCATGTTGCTTTTGGCTCATGCAAGCCAACTTTGACTTGGAAGTACTGCATGTAATTACATCACAGATTCCAGCCTTTGTGGTTTTGCGGTACACTGTCCTTAGCCTTAGTCAGACTTGGTCCTTCCATGTCTTTCCGGACTTCAAGATGATGCAAGGAAGCGATGCTAAGTCATTGGAAGCAAAGCAGATTGCTGAGTGGGTGGAGCAATTGGACCTGGAAAACCAGGTTTTGCGGGAATGCATCTCTCGCTGTGCCGACACGTTAATCAATGCTACGTCCAATGAAGAGGACAGGAACCTGGCAAGCTCACGCCGGAAGGGGCTCGCTGTGCTACTGGCGAATGGTCCCGGCCATGACATCATAAATTCACTGTCACTGCCCTCACGAGCACATCTTCGAGCCAAGCAGCTGCTGCAGAGCCGAGTTCTCCAGTCCGCGTACAGTTCCCTGCCTGAGCACGCTGGACAAGTGGAGCTGGAGCTAGAAAGGTCTAGTTCTCTCCTTGAAGATCAGCTTCGTCTGCAAAGGACACGGTATACTGCCTTGGAGGTTGAAGTGGATG
>CAJNDV010033263.1:12768-30339 GCA_905221635.1 Symbiodinium sp. CCMP2456
TACTGCCTTGGAGGTTGAAGTGGATGCGCTGCAAAGAGACCTGGCGTCAACGCGGGAGAGGCAGCAAATGGTAGAGAATACACAGCTTGAAGAGAGGCTTCGACATGATGCTTTGCGTCTCGGCGGCCTAGCGGCTTAGCAATCTTCTCTTGCTTGAGGTACCAGCTGAGTAATCAGGGCTGCCTCAGCAGCGCTCGCATCGTCCAGAGTGTGTTCAAAGCACGATGTGAAGTGTTAGGATCCATCTGGTAGCAACAGATTTCTGACTGGTCTTGAAGGAAATTAGTTTTCACGAGGATGTGGAAAGAACATACACTCGTCAGCACTTCAAAGCTTCATCGTGACTTGGTGTCGGTTGTTGCTAGGGAGAAGCCTCCCCACCCATGTTTGAGTTAGAGTCTGCCAAGCGGTCACTTTGGGTAGCCTGCTCGTGATGAAACCCTTGACCGCATTGCTTTGCCATGCGAGAAAGGATCATGTCGGAGATGCATCAACTGCAGCTTGAGCTGTACCGTGGCTTTCCAGAGCACACTTTCGAACGAGTCTTTTGACAGCTAACCCAGCTGTTCGTTGTTCGTTTGAGAAGGTAGGCTACGGTGACCTGCAAATTCCAAATCGTCCGTCCGTCCAAGTTATTGAGGTACCAGCTCGACGAGGAAGCTGTGGCTTTGGGGCCCAAGATACAGCAGATGCACCAGCGCGGGCTGGCAGTGAAGGCTTTAGGACGATTGTTGAAGTTCTTGACGTCAGAGGGCTTCACACGAGAGGTTCTTTGGCGCTGGCGCTGTCTGTTATCGCCTTGAACGTCCACTGGCCCCAACTCATCTAGCACACGCCAGCAAAGGAGGACAATGCGCCCGATGGAGTCGCCAGCGTCCGTTATCGGCTTCGTGCACGTTTTCACCGCCCAAGAAGCAGTGCCTGAAAGGCCGTTTCGGGCCACGGTGGCAGACGGCTGCAACGTCTTTGGGCAGGCCACCTTGGATGCTCGATGTGGGCTTCACAGAGTTCGACTGCTGCGCCTGAGACAACCAAGACATCACTTGCTTGATGCGGAGAGGCACAAGTCAGTTATTGGGGCTGGGCGGTTTGGACCGTCTGGCACGACCTGGGATGACTCATGATGCACTGCAAATGAGAACAGAAAAGTAACAAGGCTGACAGCGCAGATTCAAGTGCCTCATCAGCATGATTCGCCAGATGTGGATTTCATCCTTTCAGATCGCCCGCAAAAAATCTTTTGCTCATCTCGCAAGCTGAGCCTTGTATTTAACCAATCCATGCAGATACCTGGAGGCAATTGCTTCGCCTCCCTCTTGCAACTTTGCAATTCTCGATTTTTTAGTTCAGGCATTTGTTAGGCCGTATAGGGGAAATAAAGTAGTGGATGCCCACGGGCTGAAGCACCACGAAAGCGGCCTCACCTGGCACGACTGGTCCGTTCTCCGCAGCAGAGCCATGGCGGTCGTCTGACTGATGGTGCATCAGCACAGCATTCTGAGCAATGGCATTTTGTATCGGTCGTGGCCTCGGCTGCACATGTTGGAAGATAGGCAGATTCGGTTTCGTGGGAGGACCTTTTTGCGGAAAATTCCGCGATGAGTTGGGTGGTGATACAGACAGCGAGGAAGACGAGGAGCCCCGCAAAGCTGGGGGATAAGAGATCTCAGCCTACCTGGCTGAAGGATGGCAGCAGCATGCGCGGAAAGTCCAAGCGAAAAGCCAAGAGGTGGCAGCACACACCTAGCGTGCTCGGCATTGAAGCATAGGCCTCCGGCTGCAGGCGGAGGCCAAAGAAAGAACGGAACGTTGCCTCTGCCGCCATGATGTGGGCATCGACCTCGACGTCGGAGCAGGACTTCGCTAATTTCTGGGCCGGGCCTGTTGTCGCAGCTGAGGCCCCTTACTTGAGCGAAGTGCGCGTTCTGGTGAAGGGTACCGGTCAGGCTTGTTCCTCGGTTGCCGCACCATTTCTGTTTGCCAAGGTGCTAAGGCAGCTTCTGCAAAGACTGAGGTGGGCGAAGGAGAGATGAAGGCTGTCACGCAGCTGAAGACGCCCTACAACACAAGCATGTCAGAGAACATGCTTGCAAGTGGGAGGCTGAGACAGCCGGGTCAGATACTGTGCGCCTCGGTACAGCGATGCCATGCCATGTGCGCCCGCCGTGACTGAGGGATCAACCAGTTGCAGCAAGTTGAAATCATCGAGATCGCCAAGTGCAATCTGGATCGCATTCCCCCGTCTCTGGAAGAGCATCGACCTCAGCAGCAGAAGACTTCCAGCATGCTGTGACTGTGTCCGGTGTAAATAGCAGACCCACGTTCTTGCCGCTCGAGGGTGGAAGGTCTCATGACCTTGTGCCTCTCGTACAACAACATTCGCAACTGGGACTTGCGTATCGTTTGCCGGCGAATGGTAGCTCTTTCTACAGCTTGTTGGAGCCTGAGGCAGATTTACGCAAGAACTCGGGCGATGCGAAGGTTTGGAAAGAATTGTCCTGGAACGCTCCTCAGAATGGGCGCATGCATGGCCGTAAGCTCGCATGAAACTATCGGGCGGTGCATGCCTGATGGTTGGAGGAAAGTGTGTTAGTGACGGTTAACTGTTCGTCTGTGCGAGGATTGGAACCAGATCAGTGAAATTGAGCCTGGAATCTTCTCGGAGGGCACCTTTCCAAAGCTCGAGGCAAGAAAGAGGGAAGGTATAGTTGTGTTTAATGGATGCAAGATGCTTGTGGAGCTAGAAACGTATCTACTCATACCACCCCACGACACGTTGTTTGCCCTCTACCCTGCTGTGCAAGATGAATCGACACTGAAGGTCATCAATTTGTCCCACAACCGTCTTGCCTTTTTGCCGTCGGATTTCCCCATAACGGCGTCGTCGTTTCCTCAGCTGCACGGCCGTGGAGTCAAACACTGGCAGCTCGGCTCTGCGTTCTCAAGTCTCAGGTCAAGCGTGAATGGCTTGCAGTACGTTGACCTGTCCTACAACCAGCTTATTTCAGTGCCGGCAGCTCTGATGATGCGGTGCAGGCCAGAAGATGACAATGCAGTCATGCTGTTGTTAAAGGGTGTAGTTCTCGCCGCCCGATTCCGATGCTGGACGGTTAATGACGCTTGAAAGCCAGACGCTGGCAGGTCTCTGAAGGAGCTGAATCTGTCTCACAACAAGTTGAGCAAGCTCCCGGAAGAATATGGGCCGTAAGCTCATGACAAGTTCAGAACCAATTAGTCGTGGGTCGCTGATGGTGTGCTCCCCTCGCGTTCAGGCTGAAGACGTTGAAGAAGCTCTTTCTGTCCTTCAACGAGCTGTCCAATCCTTGGTTGGTTGCCGAAAGAGCTGCATATCCTCGCCAGACCGTGCAGGTCTTCCCTTCCAGAGAACATCGGCACTAGCAAAGAACTCGAGAAGCTTCGCATCACCTCGAACCAGATCAAGAGGCGACTTCATTTCCGCACAGCCTGCTGGAATGCTACTCGGGGGGGTTGTTTGGAAGCACTGCCAGGCTGCCGTACTCAATTCTCATGCTGTGGAAGAAGGAGGGCGGGAAGCTGGAAGAGTTTCTTGTCTGTCCGTGGGTCTTTTCCTAAAGCGTTTTGCCTCCTGCCTGCTGCTGTTGTGTGTTGTCGTTGTCATCGTCCTCTTGTCGTCGGAGCTGGATTTGGGGCTGCGGCACTGGACCTTGAGCTCCCACTAACATTCGGAATTCGTACAGAGTTCACTCAACTTCACGCTTGTCCTTGGACACCCCACATACTGAGGCTGCTAGTGGACCGAAATCCACTTCAAGTACCAAGCATTACTGCTTTCGAGATGGAAGCAGTTGGGCCCTCAGCTTCGCAGGTGCTGTTATCTGTTGGCAACATGGGGTGCACACTGTCACGGGCGAGCATTTTTACACTCCGGTCCGAAGCATTGAAGTAGCCTGCAGGGTGCACCTGTACTGTTTGGATGAACATTTGTGATTGGCTCGACGTTGACGGTGTGCGATGTTCAGTGAAAGCTAAGCAAAAGTTCACTGCGTGCGTGCTGCAGGGAATGAGTGGTATGGACAGGGCGTTCCACTTGCTGCAGGCCGGACTCTGTAATTGTGGTACCTATGCCAGCATGTGGCAATCGAGGAGAGCAAGAAGGAACAGGAGCTGGAAGAGCAGTGGCAGCCTCAAACCAGATGCATTCGTTGCAAATGCCACACTCCTGACCTGACCTGGGATCCAGGAAGCAGCTCGTGACCGAGCAGCTAGCGACTGTCCAGCAGGTGGCTCCCAGCTCCTACTTGTTTTTCACGAGGTGATGGTGTTGTAACCAGTTTGCCTGGCAATGAAGATCGTTCATACTCCCCAAACTGGTGACGCTGTCTGCTGGCCATGAACTAGCACCAGTGTTCTTATAAGCAAGCTTGATGAACAGGCTTTCAGGCCGCAAGCCTTTTGTCTCTGTGCCGTTGTGGAGTCCACATGCGCAACGCGGGACCGGCCTCTTGCCAGGTCGTTAAGCTCTGCATGAGAGGGGAGCCATTATGTAGACGTTCAGCAGAGGATGTTCGACCTCAATGTCCGCAATGTAGCAGGTTGCGGCTTTACCTGCTGCTGCAGCACCGGTTGAGAAGACGGTGCTGACCTGACGGGCAACACTTTGGAGTCTTGCACCTGCAACGAATGGCCTCTGGGTGAGGTCGAGCCAATCGCTGCTGACCCCGTAGATGCATGGCTTTGTCTGGAGTGTTGTGTCGACTCAATAAGATCAATAAGGCTTCCATTGCTAAGGAGCATCTGGACTCCTGGTACTTTGGGCATTGTGGAGGTGACGAGGCCATACGTGAGCACCTCATGTTCTGACATGTGAAACTCCGCGGAGTGGCAGGCCCGGATCCGAGAAATTCGGGATGCCGAGCAATCCTTTCTTGTAAAGAAGAGGCCGGAGCCCTTCCTGTTCTTCGTGTGGCAAGTGTTGAGAACGTGGTCGTATCATCCCTCGCCGTTTCGTCCCTGACCGGATTCTTGTGATCGGCTCCATCGGTGTGTTCATGCAACAGCGTTAAGCAAGCTCCAGATGTCCGCTGGTGCTGGAATGCATGTTCCGTCGACGGCTTGTTGTCGAACATTAGTCGAACATTGATCTTCGAAGGCACACATTCCTGGCCATGCAGAGAAAAGCTGCAGAGAGTGCGCAGGCACGGGACGCCAGTCTTGTCACTCATGCTGTGGCTGAAGCCGGTCGTTAGGGCACCAGCAAGGATTTGCCCGCGCAGTTGAAGGCAAGCTGCACTGCTGGTCCTAGAAGGCACTCAAAGACAGGAGATGACAGGGATCGAATTAAGGTATTCTTGGATGAGAAGAGCTACCAGAACTACCGCGGCCGAGTTCATGAGCAGGAGAAGTTTGAGAAACTGAAGTTGAGGCATGTTCAGTTGTCTGAGGGGTTGTCCTGCGAGGATATCGACCTTTTCTTCATCCTCTTTGTTTTTGCGGCAAAGCCGATGTACAAGTCTGCGCAGACTTGGTTCGACAAGTTTGAGGTCGGCGAGAAAGGCTATATGTCCAAGCAGGAATGGTACGAGCCGAAGCCCCAGCAAAGTCTGAAGCAGGGATTCATGTTTGCACGGCACGTGGATTTGTAATCATAGCCCGCAGGCGGCTTTGAAGTCTGTGAGAGTCGCATCAAAAGAGTATGAGACTGCACGAGGTAGCACAAGACAAACGGTGATTCTTTTCGAGGTTGTGTCTGAACTCGCCCTTGGACGTGCGACAGAAGATGATGGACTGCAGTTCGTCCAGCACATGCTCGCATGATTCTATTCCGAACTGGCAGTTCCGAGTTGCTCCAGACTGCCAGGATGATCTCTGGCATGTTCTCTATGACAGCTCCGTGAACGCACACGGCCTGACTGAGCCTTTTTTCATCGCTGCCTGCCAGATCCATGATCTCGAGGCGCAAGAAGCGTGTTTGTGTTGCTTGCAGGACAACATACATCCATGCCAGAAATCCAACCCAAGAGCCAACAACCCCGAAACCGAAGCCAAGTTGGATGCCATGGAATCCCCCAAACTTTTGTCAGGAAAGCTGCTCGGTTGAGTAACTGTACGGCTCGATGCTCCCCTCCCCTGCTTTTAACCGTCAACTTGCAGAAGACCACGCTTTTCACAAGGTACAGTATGTGCTAGCTCTGTCGGGCTTGAAATCTGTTTGTTGATGTGGTTGCTGCGGTTCACCTTGATGCAATGCGAGTGTTCAGGCCCCTATGTCCTGACCCGACACTGCAAGTAGGGAAAAGAGCTGGAGAGTAAGACACGTCCTGCTGCGAGCCTGTGAAGGCGCGTGACCCGTACATTGAACGGATGGCCGATGCCCTGTGCCTGTCCTACTACGACGCTCTGGCATGGCAATTGCTGCTAGGGGTCACTTGTTTCCAGCGACCCTGCTCCCCTGCAAAGCCCCCAGCACATGCCAGGATAATACCATCTCCGAGATTGAGGCCAAGCTGGCGCCCAATGCCATGGACAGCCCCGATGCACACTCCATGCAGAGGGATGTGTAGCTGTGACATGCAGTTCCTCTTGGCCAGTGCTGTGTAAACGGAAGACGTGGGAAACCGAGACGGCAGCGAGTCCCTTCCCGTCCACTTGAGGAGTTTGGGGGAGGCGAGGGTGAGAACACCGGAAGGAGGCAGAAGCGATTTCTGCTCCCTTGCCAGATGTTTTCGATGATACTCGCAGGGATGCTGGAAATGCACTCGATGATCCGACGGGCCTGAAGAGTGTCGGCTCCCGAGGATGTAAAGCTCGGGACCGAGGGTCCGCTTGCTCTGGCCAGGCCAACCAGTCAGCGGCAAAGCTGCATGCAGGACCGGCTCTTAGCAGTGCCTCTTCGGGGCCTCTTCAATCAGTTCACAGCTCCTCAATACATTCCCATACTGAGGCAGCAGCACATTTGCCACCACCGAAGCGTACTCATTGAAAGATCTTCTAAAGAAGGCGCGAACAAACGACGTGATGCTTCTCAGCCTGATGACCCAGATGTTAGGTGCCATCTCCCACACTATGCAGGTCAGCTTGACCGATTACGACATACAGCACATCAGCCATGTTGACGGTGAGGACGGGATCTGTGAAAGCTGTTTCATCGCACAAGCCTGTCCCCGGTCGCGAGTCAGCTCGGCACCTGTTGGCAGAGAGACGTTCCAGTTCAGAGTTGCAGCTTCATGACCTGAGTGATCGGTTCGCGTCTCTTCAGGAGGGCAGTGTTGCAGAATCGGAGAAGTCACGCGACTCTGCCGAGTTGTCCGAAGATGAAACTTCTGAGATGTCTGAATTTGATGTCTCCACCTCAGCTGAGGCCCTGTAGGCTGTCAAGCGTTTTTCAAGCGGATCGGTCACGTCCAAGGCCCAGGCCTTCCTGCAACTAGAGGAGGAGGCCAACCTGAAAACGGCCAACAAGACGCACCAGCGCGGCCCATAGTCCCAAGCTGATTGTGCTGTTCTCAGTAACTCAATAGTTCAACATGCTGCGGGAGGCGCTTTGCGATTGGCAGCGATGCGTCCTTACGACAGCTGATGGAGGTGCGGCAGCACATGAAGCACTTGTTACGAGCAGTGCAAGTGTCTCGCCTTGTGCCACAAACCCAGGCTCCCATTCAGGAAATCTTCAGAGGCTTGTCCCTGCTCTTTGCGCGAATCCACTTTTGAAAGCTGCTCACCGCTGCAAGGTAGACGTGATGCAATGAGGGCGACGGAGGCTGTCGCTGGCATTTTTCCTTGCCGTGCCCATGCGGACACAAGGGGCATGGGGCATGGACTTGCAGGTGGCTGGTCCATACAAGCGCCAAGTAGTCATCAAGCCTCAGCGCAATCGCAGGCTCCGGATGGGGACGGTAGCGCTCTGAGACTCCTGGCCTTGCAGTGTCGAGGCAGCAGTCCGACGAGCTCTCCGTGCGGCGAGCCGGAGCCTCAGAAGTCCAAGGCCAAGGCGGGAGAGGACATAGACTCACTCATTCGCTGCTTCGCGGGTGGCATCTTCTCAGGCTTTGCGCGATGTCTACCGCAGTATGCCGTTTCTCGACTTCTCCGCATTCATCTCCTTTCTGCTGCGAACCCTCCACAGCATCAAGGCCAGCTCTTCCAAGAGTGCCGTGCTGGTCTAAACGTGCTGAAACGGTGGCTCCGAGGAAGAGAAGAACGACCGTTCAAAAGGTCGAAGCTGTGCGTGGCACGATGACGACCCCTCGTTCGCTGCCCAGAGATATGCAGCTGTACGTGCTTGGGTTTGCTTGGTGCTGGGAGACTTGGGCCTTTCACGTGGCATGTGGTAGTTCGTTGGTTTGTTCGTGTGGCTTTGCCCTTGCTGCTCACGACAGTGTCCGACAGTTTTCTCTGACATGCCTCAACACCTGTAACGTCTCCAGCGTGGATTCCTCGGTTTCTGACCGCCCCGAGTGTCAGAATTTTTGGCTCTGACCCGAGCACTCTCGGAGATGTCCAGACACTGTCTCGGTTTTGTCGTAAAACGCAAGTGGAGAGCTTGAAGACACTACTGCATCATGAGCGAGATGTACAAAGGTGCAGATACCTTAAGGCGGTTAAAATCCAGAACCGGAGACGGGCACGCTTGGTGACAGGTTGAAGCGGAGCACAGATCCCAAGATTCATCTGTGTTGGATTTTTGAGGTTCCGACATGCGGTCGGAGTGGCGGGTCTGAACAAGTACACGTGCCGCATCTTGGATTCAAGCATGCTCTTATACTCTTGAAATGGCTACCTGTCCTGATGCATTTCGTTCAAGCCGCACGATATGTGACTTCGTGGTCCAGCTGAGGCCTTCTTGAGATAATGGGTTTTGTTCATCTCAACCAGATCTGCTGGATTTGGCCAACAGCTTTCCGCTCAGCATCCGAAGTGGAGGCCCCGCAACTTCGCACTCTGCCAGCGTCAGCATTTCTCGAAGGTTCATCTGAAGTCCGCCAAGTATGGGAAGTGCTGGGGCCACCTGCAAGTGCCCTTGGACTGCCCTGGCCTCGTCAAGCCCCGTCCTCGGTGCTGGCTGTGGTCGCTGTGCTCGCTCTCCAGCTCCGTCAAAAGTTTCTTTGGACCTCGAGGAGCCGGCTCGAGCAGATGATCCAAATCCTCACAGCCTGCCAGGGGGCTCAGCGTTTCGCGATGCTTGGCAACCTCTCCCCGCCCTTCGCCACGACCTTTCGAGAGGCCTTGTGGCTATCAACGACAAGGGTACCGCCTTTACAGGCTCTTCGGTTATTGGAAACTGGAACTTCTGACCCTTCAAATCTACTCCGCGACAGGTTACTTCGATGTGGACTAGCTGGATGCACAAGCCTTCCCGATTCCGATTTGGAGTTGTACTCCTCCGCCAGATCCAATTAGAGATGTCTGGATACTGCGCATCTCGGAGACGATGCTTGGTTGCGTAGCGTTTCACAAGGAGCCCAAGACTGCTTCCAGTCGCTTCAGATCGTGGGATCACAATGCTGGTCCGTTCTGCTTTAGCTACTGAATTCGCAGCTAGTGCTAATGGACCGGGCTGAGATTACAAATCATGGTTCAAGATCTGTCGGTATCCCTGTCCTCCTTCAGGCATGCGGCATGCCCGTTTTCAGCCCGTCGAGTTTGCAAAGTCCCTCAAGGTCATTGTTCTGCCTTGTTTTCTTCCTTGAGTAGCGAACGGGGAAGTCGGAATGCTCGGTGGTGACGATTCGCAAACTCCAGAAGCACCGATTGCGAGCGATGCATGCACCGAGTGTGAGTGATGCATTGACGAGACACAGTGTTGCAGTGTACTTCGCTTGATGTTATGCAGTGGTGTTGATGGATGTACATGTGGTGTTGTCAAGAGTTGGTAGTGGCCTTGTCACTTCAAGCATTTTCCGAAGCGTGTCAAGTCCCGTGCTCCAAATCGCCATCGCCGAAACCGCCAACTTCACTTTGCAAAGTACCCAGCCGAGCTCCGAGTCGGCACCGGCCTTAACGCAAGATCTGGCTTGGCCATGCTTGGCCTAGGTTTTCCGGGACCCTGCGCGCGGCGAACCTCGCATGTCGCAATGCGATGCCCAGACTGGCCCAGACTCTCAGACTCCCCTTCGCACAATCGCTGACAGACAATCGGGTCATGCCAGTTCCACTACCCAATGCAGGTAGGCTTAGTCGGAGAGGTTCGGTTCAATCCAAGACATGATTTTCTGCTGTCATGGAAGACTTCGGTGTGTAGCTTTGACGATCTTGGCCTGGAGCGTTGTACAAAGTGCCTCTCCTGCAACATGCAGGCTGTCTGGCTGTTTGACGTGCGAAGTGCGCGGCTAGAAAAAGCATGGCCGTGCAAGTGGCAGCCACGAAGCCATGTTCAAGACTTGGAGCAATATGGAGGAAGTGAGTGCTGGAAAAGTTGCTCTTCAGACAGCAACTCTGAGAAGTATTGGGATGCAGGGCGGTGACGTGATTGGGGATATGGAATGGTGTGCAGCTGTCTGGCTTGAGCCAGAACCCAACACGAGTAACAGTTGGCATGCTGACGCCCCAATGCTGGCTGCTCCCAATGGCTGTTGGCAAATGGGTGGTGGTCCTGCGATCGCAGAATACTGCTGCAGCGCCTACCAGCAGCCGGATTGCACGAAAATGATTGTAGTACTGCCGTGTCTGCCTGATTTTTATGTATACATACAACATATATATATATATATATATGTGTATATATACATTATACACAGATTATATTAGCACCTGTATCTATATATGTACAGCTGCATATTACAGATGTATATGTATAGCCTGTATAGCTGTATCTGGCTCTATATCTCGAACTATGTGCTTAAAGCTGGAACACTACCGCTGCATTTTGGGGCCTTCTGTTCGGTGATGACCCTGTGATACATTAGTATTATGAATCAATGCCTGTATTTCTTGACTTTGCGGGCGGATCCTTGCGTATGACCGTGCCAATGCAGGGTACGGTTGGCAGTCTAAGGAATCATTTACAAAGCAGTACCTGCACAAATACCAGTAAAGGCATTGGCAACACCTCTCATTCTGCCACAACTGCCAATATCAGACAGAGGCTTGGTCAGTGTTGAAACTTCAAACGTGCTATTAGGTTGTTTTTGCCAACAGGTCATACCAAAAACATGGGCAGTATAGGGATGTTGCGAATTTCATAGTAGAGCAATGCGGGCTAGCAATGCAGTCATGATCAAGAATTTACAGTCCTTGCTAGATGTGTCACTGCGATAGTGGTTCTGATAATGCGAGCATGAATAAACCTGACAGCCACTGACAAAATAGCGTTTGTTGTTGCTACTACTGCTACTACTGCTACTACTGCTACTACTACTACTGCTGCTACTACTACTACTACTACTCCTCCTCCTTCTCCTCCTCCTCCTGCTGCTGCTGCTGCTGCTGCACTGCTACTGCTACCGCTACGGCTGCGGCCACGGCGACTGCTACTGCCACTGCTGCAACGATGCCGTCCACGACGACTACTACGACGTTTCCTACGGCGACAACTCTCAATTTTTCGCATGAACACAGCCGCCACTGTCATCAGAAATGTTGTATGTTCGAGCATCAGCAACTACGACTAGCTCAGTTGAAACTAAAAATATGAGCTTTGTCATTACACGAACGTCGTGCAAACTCCAAATACATTACCATTACTGTTTTCGATTATCCTTTCCGGCAATGCTGGTACTGTAACCATTATTCGGATAGCAGTAGTAACCGATCAATTTGTCGGATTTGGGCACGAAGTCAAACTTGTAAGACTTATGCCTGCAAGTGGTGCCTTCGTGCCCGCAATTATTCTTGCTGGCGTCTTGGGGCCAAGGCATCCCGAGGCTGTTGCCGAGTGCTTCAACCGCGTCTTCACCTTCGATGCAGACAGCTTAGAGCTTCCATGCCCGGCAGCGTTGACACATTTGGCTGCACTGGGTCCAGGTGTGCTGTCGTGGGAAGGTGCTCAGCATGTGCACTGCCCATATCCGCTTCTTTGATTTATTGGGCAGGCGTCCCCATTCGTGCAGTGGCCCCTGAGCTTCATCATTCTCGGCTTCCCTGGATGCGGAACAACCAGCATGATCAGGTCCGTAGAAACTTTGATCTTGAAATGCTTGAAATGCTGGGCGGTGTTGCCAGGGCACTGGAAGCCCACAAGAGTGTCTTGGCCTCAGCTGCCGCGGGCTGAGAGCTACTGAAAGCTTTTCACATTTTTCATTCTGCAGGTGTCTGTTCTTCGGCGTGACCGGAATCTTTGCCTCACTGGCGAGATGGGTGGGATTCTAGTTCTACTCGCGAGAGTTCAGGTATGGGAGGCCGTGGAACGGCACCGAAATGCAGGCCTGTCCCTCATTAGCTCCACGTCAAGGGCATCTGTGCTTAACTCGTGGAGGCGTTGGGCAAGCTCATCGAGGCCGGAAACAGATCATCCATATTAGGCTTCGGCCTGTCATTGGCGCGAGGGCAAAGGACTCGCGCAGATGCGAATCTTGAGCCTCGGACACGACAGGAGCATCTTGTGCCTTATATGCCCACCAATTGAGGACCTCGCGCAAACGATTGATGTCCGATCCCACCGCGGTGTTTGATGCGGGCAAGACGTGGGCTCTGCTTCAAGTACGGCAGGCGAAATTCTTGGTGATGTTGCGAGACCCGGTGCCACTTGACGGATTGCCTTTTAGCAGCTATCTCCCTTTTGTTGGACTGTTCGTTTTTGTTGCTCGAATCGATGCGATAAGCGTAAATTGTAAAGGCTCTGCACATCTCCTGTCTCGTGCGTGTATACGGACACTGCCGCGCCCGGCAGGGAAGCACTCGCTGCCGGCCGTGAGCCGTTGGCTCGTGGATTGAATAAAGTGGACCTGGATCGTTGCTCAGCTCATGTTGCGACAACTGCATGCTCGGCACAGAGCTGTCACGGCAACCTGAACTCCCATGTGCGATCCTGCTGTTACAAGTTGCAACTTGCGCTCGCGTACCCTATCGTTCTGCCGCTGAGCGACATTTCCGTCCGTTGCACCCTTCCGTTTTGCCATCTTTTGATGCCTGCACTCCCGCTGCGGGAGGCCACTGCTTGCAAATTCCTTGCAACTTGGCTCGCTTGGGCAGCGGCTATGTCCGCACAACGGGCACAATAGCTGGAAGTCCGAAAGCGGAATTGGGCGAGGCAGCCTACGTGCATGTGGTGCCGGGCACGCAAGGCCTCGAGGCACACACAGCAAAGAATTTCGGGTTCTTCCTGCGCGTGTGCGATCGGTGAGATTTCCATCACCGGTCCGGGGCGAGACAAGCGGCGACTGTGCGCTGAGGTCCTCCAAAACAGAAACACCGTCGTCTGGATTCTGGATCCGACCTCACGGCCGTGGTGCGGTGTGCGTCGGCGCCACCCTCTGGAGCAAGCGAGCGGTGCGTGTGTCGGGTGCTTGGGCCCTCCAGGACGCACACCGGTGCGCCATGGTGCGCCATCCATGAAAGGAGACTATGGTGAAACCTCAGAAAAACTGGGGGTTGCACGGCGGCGCGCAATGCAGGGGTAGGCTGAGGCTTCGCGCCTGTACCGACCTCTGTATCCGAGCTCAAGTACCCACAGAGCAACCACAAAGACAGGCAGAGTGTGTCACCGACGGAGATCCTCCCGCGGCTGCCGCGGGCGCCTGCAGAAGGGGTTCTGCCTGAACGCAAGGATGACGAAAGGCTGCAGGTTCCAGATGTGAGCAGAATTAGCGGGCGTAGCCGTCGCGAGGAGGGCAGCGCTCGGGGCGCACAACAACCCACACGAAGAGAAAGCTTAACGTGCGCACGGCCAGCCGACGAACCGGCGGTGAAACTTTGGAAATCAAGAATCTGGGACCGCATCACGCTGCCGCGCGGCTGCCGTGGAGGCGTGGGGGTTGCGGTTTGTCAATGCTGACAACCGAAGACCGCGGCTCGGCCGTCGCCCAGTGCCTCGCCAGCCTATACTCGACCCTGAAGCCCGCGTTGCCGCCTGCAGAGTCCTGGCAGCCCAACTGCCCTAGCAGATCAGTGGGCTATGTGGCCTGCCACTCGGCATCTCGGTGCGACACCCACCAAGTCGTCCAGGCCAGGGCGCTCGAACGTTCACCTGCTGCGCGGCGAAGGAATCTTGAAACCTCTGCCGTCCTCGCACGAGAGCACCTCTGTGATTCCGGCTTTGGTGCCCCGGATGGGTCTGCCTGCAGCGCACCCTTTCCCAACCCCACTGCAGCTTCCGGCGGCTGCAGTTGGCCTGCAAGAGCTGGCAGCGACTCGCTCGCTGCCCACGCTTGCGGTAAGCGCGCGTACGGGCTGCACCTTTCTGACCTCACCCGCATCTCGAGCGCTGCTGCTGCTGCTGCTGCCCCAAGCTGGGCCTCTCGCCACACGTGCCTTTAAAGTCGCATCGAGGTTGTCCCGAATGGTGAATTTTCCGTCGTGCTGCTAATCATGCTAATCTGATGCTGTCAGCGACATCTTTTGGTGAATTGACATCAATGACAACAATGCAGACAGAAACACTTTACAAAATTGGGCTGCGGCGTGTTGCAGCTAACTGCCGAAGAAACCAAGGTCCTCACAAACATGTGTTTGCAAAGCCCGCTCTATGTTGAGATCGGCAGGGGCTTTGTCGAGGATGTCTTTTTCCACACACCTTTTTCCGTCAGCAATTGTGTCCAGCTAGATCCGGCTCCTAGGGGGAGCTCGTCCCGGGCGCAGGCGGCGCTGTGTGACCAACGGCCTGTGGGACAGCAACAGAAAGCACGCTCCGCCATGCTCCGACAGCGGCGGGCCCACGTAGCTTTTGCAGCGGCTCGCACAGCCGGCGGAGGTGGAGACTGCTCGTAGGGTTAGTTTTCATAAAGACCCATGATTTGAGCCAAGCAAGAAGAGCGAACAAAGGAATTAAAACAGAAGAATTGAGTGCACTGCATCTATCTTATGACGCCGGGATAGAATTGTCCGAGCAGAGCAACCCGGGGAGGTGGCGAAGGTTAAGGAAAGGGGTGTCGACCATACTCGGAGCGTATATGTTGACGATATTGAAAAGGTGGGTACAGTAGTAAGGTAGCAATGGTAGACTCGCAAATGCCAGGGGAATGTGGCTTGAAAGTTTTGACACGTGAGCAGAGTGAAAAGGAACGACAAAACCAACACCGTGGTGTTTGTTTGATGGCAGTCCTGACGTAGGTAGTGAAATGGAGATTCGGCTGGAATTTTGGCTCCCAGTTTCGGCTCCAGGCCCAAACTCTAACTTTCGTTAGCTTTCGGTAGGCTGCCTTCGCCGCCGGATGGAATCGGATGGAACACGTGACACTCACCTTGCAGGGTGTCCAACTTGAAGCTGCGTTGGACCGGACCCGTAGCCTACAGTGGTCTCAGCCAGCGGACGCCTCGACCCAGCCGATGGCGGCCGCGGTTGCGCTCCCCAAACCTCCCCGGAGCGCAACCGCTGCTCCTTGCTTTCCTGACAGACGGCCGCCGCCCGCCAACCCGGCTGTTCAACTTCCATGCCTGAGCGCCCGCAATTTGCGAGCACTTCGACACCAGCCCTGTCCGTACCAGCGCCTGCATCCGTCCAAAACCGGCAAAACGCCCGGCGCAGCACCCGTTCACTCCACTCGCGCTGTTGTTGCATCACCCTTCTTGGCACAGCCCTTGCCGGATACTCCGCCATGGCTGCATAGGCGGGCCTGCTCGGGTGCTGAAGCCAAACAGAAAAAACATGCAGGCGGCCGCATACTCTTGCGCGAGTGTGCGCCCGACCAGCCGCCGCAGCACAGGTCGCCAACAACAAGGGCCCGCACGCGACCGTTGGGCTTGCGCAGGGCGACTATATGCGGCCGGCTCGGATGGTAGCGACGACCGATGCCGGCACCTCAGCACGCGCAAGCCGCTCGGCAGCGCGGTGCAAGAGCGTGCAGTCGGCTTCGTCGTCGAGCAATAAGCGCAAGTGGTTGGGTGTGAAGCCTGAGGGTCCAGCGGCCGATGCTCGTTTGGCGGTCCGACGGGATGCGACGAACGGATGCAAGGGGAGTGCACACGGTTCTCCTGGCCTGAACCCGAAGACCTCGGGATCGGAAGGGGCATAAAAGGCAGACGAACGCAGTCGCCCGCGCGGCTCGAGCTTCGACCTCTGGCCGGGCGGCGCGTGCGGAGTCACACCGCGACGGAAGAGTTCACATGCGCACTCGAGCTCGGCGGAAGGGATGCGGACCTCGGCTCGGGTGTGGTGCAGCAGCATATGGGCGGCGTGGCAGAAGAGCATCCAGCCCCGCAACGTGGAGTCGGCGGAGCTGTCATCTGCATCGAGCTGGAGCCTTGCTCATAGTTCCGTGCCCGAATGGACGGACGCCCGTCAGATCCGCTCCGACAGTAGACCTCGCTCCGCTAGCATCCATTATCATCCATTCCACAAAGTCTGTAACAAGTTGTTCTTCTCTTCACAACAAAACGGACACGCTCATTGCTCATCCTTCCAAGCAAAAGTAGTTTTCCTAATGTTCCCCAGCATTGGCCTAGTTTCTCAGCTGTGTTGCCGGGGATTGCTGGAGCACGGGAACTGAGTGGCACTGCCCCGTTTTCGCTACACCGGCTCTTCAGCACCGACCCTTGCATCAACAGCGCACGTGATATTCCACGCAATATTGCCCATGTCGCACATGTTTGCCAAGCCGCTGCGGCATGTGAATCTTGAACACGTTTGCAACCATTTCTCAGTCTCATGTTGTGAACCCCAGTGAGCACCCGTTGCGTAGGCTGCGTAGTTGTACATCTTGTTCACCTCGTAGGTAGAATGTGCCAACGCTTCATTGAAGTGATGTTGGTTTTATTTGCCTTTCTTCGCAGCTTGTTGCTCCTTGTACTTTGGTACCATGATGGAATTGGCAGGTAAACAATGTTTCACGCTCTGGAAACAATGCAGCTCGCTTTTCGCCGCCGTTCCTGCTCCATCTCCACTTGACGGATGTAGCCAGCTCGTCGATGAGTTCGGCGATCATGCGGTGCCCTCGCACGGGTGCCCGACAAGAATCATCGCTCAAAACCGTTGGGGCTGGACGGTCCCGCCCACAACCGAGGACCTGACCATCCCTGTCAACCGTTTCGGGCGCGTCTCCTCCGAGATGCATGCCATATTGGCTCAAGCCATCTTGGTTCAAGGGCTCAGGTCTGGAAGGGCCTGTTGACGTAGACGAAGGGGCTTCCAGTGAGCGCATGCAGCCGGTCGTCATCACGTTGAGGACTGGGTCGCAACACCGGCGCGGGGGAGCTAACCATTGCGCCGTTGTCGCCAAATCGCCGCTCAAGCTGCGGCACTACCTGGTCATGCTGCTGGTGGTCTCGTTTTTTTTGTTTTCGCACACCTTTTTGCAACTGCGAGTGAAAGGGGGTCCAGGTCCCTGTGCCATCTGCAGACTACGGCGGCGGTACGCCTACGCACGGGCAGGCAGGCGGCTGGACGCAGGAGCCCCCTGCCAGCGAGCGTCGGCCAGGAGCTCGTGCAGAGCTGGTGGCGGGCCAGCAGCGCAAAGCTCGGTTTGCAGTGGGAGTACCAGGAACGTGGTTGCAAGCGCTCGC
>CAJNDV010033263.1:30439-45825 GCA_905221635.1 Symbiodinium sp. CCMP2456
GGGGGATGCGCGCCTGACCCGCACAAGCGCCTGGCGTGCATGGTGACGGCTGGCGCAACATGGCGCAACAATTAGGCTGGTTTTTCCTGCTCCGTCTGTTTAATTACTCTGTTGGGATGCACTGGCATCTGACCTTGTTACCGACCTGGCCATGAAGATCCAATCTGTCAAACACACGGCGGACCGCGGGTCAAAGGGCGCTTGCCAGCGCGGCGCCAATGCGTGTCTTAACTGTTAACCGTCGTGGTACGGTTCAGGTTGACATGTTACGCAACAACACCAACAACAGACACTGTCGAGCCCCAAAGGCTGGCACGCGATAGCCAAGGCCTTGTCGTTCTCGGCACGCCGCTCGGTACTGACACAACCTCCTGGCCGATACCACATGGCCTCGCCCTTCAGCAAGCAATGCGGCCCGAGCGTCGCGACACTTACCCCGAGCTGTCGCACTCGCCGCGATGCCACCTGGTGGTTGGCCCTGTCGAGGTCAGAAGCTGCTGGGGTTCCGAGCCCGCAGCCTTCCTGAAGCTCTTTGCACGAACGCGAGCTGTGCACACGCTCGCGTTCGGTCGGCTTTGCGGAAGGCGGCGGGCATATGTGTCTCGGTGGAGTAGCATCACCGCTGTTGCGGCACGGTGCGGAGAGCCGTACCGGTTAGACATAGCGTGAAGGCAGTGTGAAGGCCGTGCTGCTTGCCCGCTTCCAAGCCTTCCTGCGCGGGAGTGGGCGCCGTTGCTTGACGAAACCTTTTCGCAACCGTTGCCGCAAAGCCACCACTCTCGTGAGCCCGATGCTGAAGCGCGTGCGTGCCGTGCCAGGCATATAGCCCACCTTGGTGAATTGTCGGCCGCTAGGCAAGGCAAACCTTGCACTTTTGCGGTCGTAAAAAGGCGCGTGAAAAAAAAAAACCTTGTTGGCAGACCCATAAGCCCCACCCACCCACGACACGTTCGGAGCAGTGTCCAATGCTGAGCGGCGCCCCCCCGAGCCTTAGCACACCCCTCTTGCCCCGATCTTGCTACATGGGATCCTCCCGTGCCGGTCGTGCTCAACCGCATTGCACTCCTTGCCAACCTCCGCCGTGCGCGCAAAAAGGACCAGGTCCATCCGGCCATACGGCGGAAATTATCCGTGTTGTCCTCGCTCGATGATGCCGACATTTTCCGATGCCGCCGTGCCAGCCCTTGGACTTGGGCGCGTCGTCGGGCTGACAACAGTTTGCGGGGCGAACGCGTCCTTTCGTACCTGGATGACGTTACTGTTGCGGCCGGCCCGGAGCGAGCATTGGATCTTGTCCGGCGGTTTGTGCACCACCTCGCGTTTCACACCCGCCTCTCCTTGAACTTATCTAAAACAGCCATCTGGAATGGAGTTGGTGTTTGCCCCCGATGGCCTGCATGCCCTCTCAGCCACCTCCTACACTCGTTTTGCTTGGAGCACCGTTCGGCACGCCGAGTTCGTGCACGCACAGTTACCGCAAACGCTCCTCAACCAACTGCCGAGTTGCACGACACGCAAGACGGCCGGTTGCTGTTGTGTTGCTGCGCATGCGCACGGCGCAGTATGCGCTCTGCACGCCTCCCACTGCGATCATGATGACGCTGTGTAAAGGTGCCTTGACTCATTTTTGTTCGCTGACGCGGCGGGATTACCTGGGCAAGTTGCCGCTCGTGTGCAGTTGGCCCTGCGCCATGGCGGCCTCGGCCTACGCAGTGCGGTCCGTCATGCGAGACCGCCCTTTCGCCTTCCGACTTGGGCGTCACACGAGCCGCTGCGAACTGCCCGCGACTCGCTGTACGCCGTTGGTTTTGAACCGCCGTCCTGACACGACCTGCTCCATGGAGAAGAGCCGCCCTCTCGTGCAAGACGAGCCACAGCTTGACAACAAGCTGGCAGCGTGCCGCGTCCCCGGCCGTTGACGGCTTCTGCCAGCGAGCCTTGTTGCGAGAACAGGACCGTTCGCGGCCCACATATTCACTGCAATCGCAGGCGGACTTATGCTGAACTCCACCGCGAAGGAGGCGCCGTTCGGTCGTGCACGCCTGCTGCGCCTCGCCCGGCCGCGCAGGCCGTGTTGGTGTTGTGGTGGAGTGGCCTCGCGGAACTGCAACCACTGGTGCCGTACGTCAAGCAGGTTTATGCAACGCAGAGTGTCCACACGCGGGTCGACGCCCAAAGGCGTACCCAGCGTACCCACGACATCTTGCAAGGTGGAGGCGGCGAACAAGGTGATCCATTGACGCCCGGCATCTATTCCCTTACACGGCATGAAGCCCTGCGCCCGGTCCAAGCTCGCCTCCGCGATGGTGGCGGCGTGTTCGCGCACCTCGACGACATCCCCCAAACGAATCCGGGAGCTGTACTCTGCGGTCGAAGACGCCTTATGGAACCACGCACGTGCCCAGTTCAACCCCGGCAAAACCAAGATTTGGAATGCGGCAGGTGAGGAGCCGGCCAATTTTGGCGAAAAGGCCGCCCGACGGCGGCCCGGTTTAGGTTGGAGATTGGACGCTCCCGCGCGAACAGCAGGGGCTCACCGTGTTGGGGACGCCGCTCGGTTCCGGTTGCCTTCCGCAGAAGCGCAACTTGCGAGGCTGGCAGCGCCCCGCCGCCCATGTTTCTGACGAGAGCGCGCTTGAGACGCATTTTGCAAACCTTTCACTTGCGTCCCTGGCGCTGCTGCTGTCGCAGGCAGGCCCACATTCCAGCCGCAGCAGTTGTGTCATGCCGACACATGCGGATGTCACCGTTCCCAGTGACCTCTTCCGAGTGATGCTTCTCCGCCGCAAGCCGGGGCGAACTCAATGCTCTGGGGGACCAAGCGCAAGCGCCGTCACACCTGCCCTCAGCGCTGCACGCCGGTGCCGCTTGTAGTTTTCGGCATCTGAGTTGGGGGCCGCTGGGCACCTGAAGCTGCCAACTTCGTCCGCTTGCTTGCGCGTGCGCGCGCTGCGAGCGTGCCTGCCATGCTCTGGCCCGCCGCCCAAGCCACTTTGGTCCTGGGGCATCCTTGCCGTCACTGCCCAGCCTGCGCTTGCCGCTTCCATACTACACCTCCCTCTCGCCACGAGTGCAGCGGTGGGGGGGCTGAACCCGCTTTGCACGAGCTGTTGGCTGACTTGCGCTGGCACGAAGCGCCGCTAGCCGTGCTTCGTAACTAGCTCCGGGGACTGCGCGTTAAGTGAGACGCTTGCAGAAAGGTGCGAAAAAAATGGCCTCATCGCCGCTGCTGCGCAGTGAGCGCTTGCATCCACGTTCTTCAAGCTCCTCCTGCAAACCGAGCCTTGTGCTGCCGGACCGGCCGGCTTTTGCACGAGCTCCTCGCGGACGCCCGATGGCAAATCGGGCCGCAGCCGAGCCGCGTCCCGGCCCACGGAGAGGTATACGCTTGGATAAAGGACAAAGCCCTGTAAAAACTCTAGATATGATTCTCCCGGCCATACCTTCATGGAAAGCACGTCAAATGGGAAACACAAAACGCAACGTTGTTTTCGTGCTGACCAGCATGGATTGCTAGATGGTGAACCTTGGAGGTAAGAGCTTGTGCAGGTTGCGATGTTGTTGAGGTCAGCCAGTGCTGAAAACTCCTTCGCGATTTCTCCACTTCAGGTCATGGCTGGTGTCGCAGACGTGCAAACAACCGTGCGGAGAAGATCATTACCGCTGGAATCTTTGCCATCGGTTGCCAAATTGGGCCAGTGGACCCGCCGGCGAACACACATTGCGAGCACCGTTGGCTGAATGGGTTCGGGTCTGCCTGACAATGTCAACTTGGGATCTTTGCACAGGGTTGAGTATGGCCTCACCTTATTTTTCGAGCGCAGTACAAAGACTCGTTGCCATGTTGCCTCACCGCGACCAACTGGCTATGTTGAGCTTAGAGGGGCTTTCGGCAGAACCTGCTGCTACGATGCGAGCCGTTCACAACTTCCTGCAGCTCGACTTACCGCGACAGTTCGATTCATCAACAAGTCCTGCTGCATACAATGTTAATGTTGCAGGTGCAACGTGCAGGCAGGGCATGCACAAGAGTGTGGACAGCAGGATCAATATGTTCTTTCGACGAGAGCGACGCTATTTAGCTTCCGCACTTAAGGCGTTCGCGCCCGGGAGTTTGCAACTCCCTGCCGGGTGGCGACGATTCTTGCGACCATTTCCGAACATGACGGCTGACGTCGCAGAAAAGCTGGCACGTCAGCCACTCAAGCCGGTCGTGGTATCCACGGCTTCAAAAGACTTGTCGCAGTGAAGCTTTCTATGTGGACTGCCAAAGTGCGGTCCCCCCTGTGATTGATTCTCGCAGGAGGTTCCGAAAGGAGCATGCGTGGCAGGTGTGGATTATGCCGCGTGTGGGGCAATGATGGCTTCATGAGTTCATGAGGACTTTATGGGCATAGTGGCATCGACCCAAAGGCTCAAGTCTCAATACCACATTCATTCTAGAAGAAGGAGCCACAGCAGCAACGTTGTCAGCGTTGAATTTCTTGCAGACGAGATGCGAAGTGTGGGCATGCAATGCGGGCCAGGGTCCAAAGCCAACACCTCAGTCATCGCTGATTTCAATGTGCTTGGCACTTTTGCAACAATTCCGCAAGGAAGTTATTGCCTTTCCGGACGGGGCTCGAATCAGCCTGCGATCGAACATCAACCGCTTGCCTGGCTTGAGTTACACAAGCACACCAAAGATGAGACACGCCGCAATGCTCGGCAGGTCTTGGCAGCAGGGCCAAAGGTCTCGGAGTTGGGGGATTGCCGTCTGAAGAGGTCCTTCCACGAAATGCCTTTGGCTCCAGAGCTGTGATGCGTGTCACGCCGAGGATGATCGGGTTCTTCAGCGATTCAGCAAGAGAGGCCCAGCCATGACAGCCGCCAGCACCCGAGAAATGTCGTGTCTTTGGTATCGTTTTCTGTCATTCCGCCGACGCTTCTGCAGGCACCGGAACAAGTTCCTGTCGGATGCGGACTGTGTTCAGCTCAGTTTGCAGGCAGCCACAACATGCTGAAACGGGAACCCCGCGCGAAGGTGCAGCAACCCTTCAGCTTTATTGGCTTGCCAGAGGCCCGTGTTGAGTTTCGTGAAGCTTGTCACTGATCTGACGGGTGTTGAGTGGCTAAACTTTAGCTTGCAGGTGCAAGACCACATTGTTTTGCGATGCAGTTTGCCAGAAGCGCGCGTGGTGGGATCCCTGCGAGCTGCAGATTCTAGTTTGGCTTCCAGACTTCTGAGTTGCAGGCCGGTGCACAAACTAAACTGCGAGACTCTGGAGGTTGGGCTACAGAAGCCCATACTCGTACTGTGGGCTTGGCAGCGCTTTGAACAGGATCGTTTTGCCAAGTACGACAAGGAGCAGGACGCATGCGTTGCAGTAACGAGTAACGATGGGAGTCGTGGCGTATCGTGCCGCCAGGACCAGCTCGAACAAGAGGAGATCGACAGAACATGCCTGCACCAGCGAGAAGTCGAAGAAGCTGCGGCAAAGGTTTCCCACCCGTGAAGCTTGTCGGGCGACGTGGCCTGTTTAGTTGGGAGCTATTCAGGAGGAAGAAATGGCAGCAACGCTGGAGGTCCACCCGCCTCCCTTTCTAGCCGCAAAGCAGATTCTTTCACGCTTGTGGCTCCCGAGAAGGCCTTCTTCAGCCGTGGCACCTCCAAGAAGAAGGTGCATTCACCGACAGTGTGAATCGGTTTTCTTGTGAATGTTTGCCAGGCAGAGTCTAAACGACCAGACTGGCTTCCTCGAAAGGCTTGTTGGACGCGGGCAGAAGATGTGCAGCTTTCTCTTCAGAGTGGTGTGCCAGGAGGAGGTTCCTGAGCCTGAAGAAGAGCTCCAACAGAAGGCCGGGCAATGCTGCCGCTTCCTGCAGGCTTCCTGCTCTCACGGCCCGTGCATTGTGCTAAATTGTGCTACCTACAGCTGTAAGGCTGCGCCGGTACAGCAGAGTGGCAAAGTCACAGAAGGCATTTGCAGAGAGACTTGCTAGTTGCTCAGATCATGGCCACTTTAAGGGCAGTGCTGCTCAATAGTTCATGAGCAGCTCTGCTCAGGTGTGGTTGGCACGGAACTGCTGCCAGAAGCTCGGCAGAGAAGCCGTACAGAAGCTGCACGGGATCATTCGTGATCGCTTCCGAAGCAGGTCGAAGCCAGGGTGCTATTTGACCTTGCGCTGTTCACACATGGCTTATTCTTATTTGGGTCAAGTCAACAGGTTAATTCAGCTGGCCGCTATCTGCTTTCACTCAAACGGGCACCGTTGGAACCCGCTAAAGAGTTGTTGGCTCAAAGTAGACGGGATGTCCCATGCCCGCATTGAGCTGAACGACTGCACCTTGGCTCGTGTTGCAGAGATAGATCGACGTAATCGTCATGCTCTGAACCTAGTCTCGAATCAACATTTGTGCGTGTGCGTGTGTGTGTGTGTGTGTGTGCGTGTGGGTGCGGATCGCTCGCTTTTCTTCGGCAACATTTTCAATGTGGCCTTGTCCTGTCTGCCATCCATTTTTTCCAGACATATAAGCTCGCTTCCGACGAAAGTGAATCCGCGGAGACCAGGTCAAAGTTTCGTTGCCAGCAGACCAATACAGATATCCGCAAGATGTGCTCCAAATACTGAGGTCTTCACGTTTTCTGCCACGTGACTGAATTAGCTCAGAACATCTTCCACAAGTGGCAAAGTCTTCGATGCACCGGGGCGTAGGCATGCCGAAGACAGATGCTGCATGTCTGCAACTCGGCGACAGGACGAGTGCTACAACGTCGTCCGTTGCCCCTTTTATCCGATTCAGTCGGACTCATCACCGTAGGTAGTACCACTGATCATCAAGTTTGGAGGAGTGCTGGAGTCAATCCGAGGAATCCTGCAAACATGATAGGACGGGCCGAAGCTGATGATTCGTTGGGTTTCGTCTGTGCAGTAGAAGAGTGAAGAGCAAGCCGACAGACATCGGCCAATGCGATTTCAGAGATTTCGCAGAATGCAATGTAACGTTAACACAAAGGCCGAAGGTAGGTACTATTCTTTTCTCACCCGAGCGGACGGCAATCCGAAATGTTGTGCGACTTCATGTCGGTAACGGTAATCTTTCCTTTGCCTCCCGGGTTAATGGACGGTGCAGAGAGCCTTACACCTATATCTTTATGCAAGTCCCTTGACGGAAGAATTCGTCATGGCGAGCGGGAGCCAACAGCACTCATGTGACGAGCTGTCAGCTGGTTGATCTCACGACCTGAGCGTCTGCCCTGCAGGAAACACTTGCCTCATGCAATTCATTTACCTCTTCGCAACCATGCGAATCTTGGGTGCCGTCTCCTCACCGACTCTCGACATCATCGGAGTACGGGGGCTTCTTTATGGGGTGCAGGGCGGCCGGAAGCACGCAAGTGGATAGTCATGTGTCGGTGAGGCGCAGTCAGTTCATCAGCGACACTGCCAGGAGACATATTGACAGAGGTGAAGCTACAGAAATGGAGGCAGGGTGGCAGTCTGCCAGCATGTCATCACAGACCGTAGCAAGTGGCCCCTATGCCAGGTTACAAAAGATGGACTTGTGCATAGAACGATTATTCGGGGCGGCAGTGATTCTCGAGATAAAGCAGAAGTGAAGCAGGCGCACGCGGGTGATTCACAGCACTGCTTTTCGAAAGTGGTCCCGGATTCATTTGCCATCGTAGGCCGGAGCCGTTGATGCGAAGGCAGAAGCCACCTACTCGAGCTTTGCCAGCGTTCGCGCCAAGTCCTCGCAGGCCAGGAGCTTTCCAAGCTGGCACTCGCACACATCGCACACTCCCGTTTGTCCCAGCGTCGGTGGCCAAAGCTTTTGCAGCTGGAAAGGCCCATGCCAGAGCGCCAGACAGTGAGGAGGCGGAGGAAGATGAAGAGGAGCTTGAGACCACACTTCAGTCGTCCACAGCGATGGCATCCACCACGAAGACTACCAGCACAGCTTCCAGTCCTTTGCCCACCCCTTCGCCCGTCGGCGAAGTCGACGCTGGAGCGGACGCGGCTTAGCAAAGGTTCCGGGTAGGTCCTTCTTTGACTGCCCGTGTGGCGAAGCAAGGTCGATTGTCAGTGGGAGACGTGGGCGGAGTGGAGCGCCTGCCAGTTCACTTGTGGTGGAGGCACCACTTCCAAGTTTGCACAAGTGTTGAAGCCAGTCTTGCTGACAAAAAGAAAGTACTGAGGAGAATCCATTCGGACTCGGAAAGTTCGCCAAATGGCACAAGGCAAGGGGGCCGCTCAGCGGTGTCTAGTGTTGCCCGCAGCAGATGTCGAGCTCATGTGTGCGAGTGGACGTGTTAAGATGTTCGAGCAGAATCCAAGGCTGCGTGCGACAACAACGACAAAGAAAGTCGCGACTGTAACACGAACCCTTGCCCGATTGATTGTGCTGCTTGGCTAGGCACATTCAATACAAGAGCTGTTGTGTCCAGGTTAGGAGTGCCCAACTCGCAAGAGTTTCGACGATGAGGTCTGGGATGAGTGGGCTCCCTGGGGAAGCTGTTCGGCAACTTGTGGACTTGGAACCAAGGCGGCTCTTGGGTTTCCATCAAGAGCGGCATTCCATGTTGTGTGGTGATGGTGACATGTTGTCGTCGCCGTTGTCGTCGTCGTCGTGGTCGTCGTCGTGGTCGTCATCGTGGTGTTTGTGGTGATTGTGGTGGTGGTTGTTGTTGTAGTAGCCGCCACGGATCAGACGGCCGCGCAGTTTGGAGAGGCTTTCGAACAGGCTCTGGGCGCAACTCCCATGCTAAAGGTTCCGACCGGGCTCCTTTTGAACGGTAAGGGTTTGTCCCTTACGCTGAGCCATGTGCCTCTCATTCTCTCGAACCGGTCTGATCCGCCAGGTCCCAATTCCTGCACTGAATGCTGGGCAGGCGGTAGGGTTTCCACCTTCCGCGCGGTGGAGGAAGTCATTCAGCTCGCTTTGTGACGAAATCAGCGGCCGGCAATGCTGCCGATGCACTCACGTAATTTTTCTCAGGTTCGAAAGGAAACCTTTAAGCATGCGTGCCAAGTAACAGCCGTTTTCGTATCGCCGTGAAGAAGAAGCTGTCGCGAGGGGCTCTGCCCGCCACACCACCTTGGTCACCGGCCTCCCTGGTGTTGGCGTTACAGCCGAATCCGCTCGCCATGTTCGACATTGGTTTGCACATAAAATCAGATCGGTGCTAAAACAGCCTGCGCATACTTCGCATGTCCCTACTACGGACTTGTTTGCTGTTCATGCGATTCAGGATCCTGTGAAGACGTTGGTTGATCGCATGCAGGGACGATTGCCTAAGCTGCCGGGATAGGTGCTGGCACGCGTAGGACGTTCATTCATGATTGCAACGTAGGGTGCCTGTGCGCGGGAAGGCCGGGCCTAGGTTGCATGCCCCACCCCACATCAAGGCTAAACATGCAAACGGCATGTGCAGGCCTGTCCGCAACATTTTTATTTAAATCATCAAACATGACTGAGCCTGTGAAGAGCCCAGACCACAAACGTGCAAGCTGCCCCGACAGCTGCGGATGCACCTTTGACCCCGACAGCACCGGGGCCGGCTGGCAGCGGCAAGTCGCGGCCGAGCCGCACCACACGCGCCTTCACCACTGAGCTCACGCAGGGCTTCCTATACTTCGTGAGGAGCAGCTCGCTCTTCTGCAGCTGCAGACTTCCCTGGTGCACAAGGTCCCTGCAAGATGGTAGCGGACTGGCAGAAAGAGCACAAGCCAGGCGGTCCGGACCCTCTTGGATCATGTTCGCATTATGTAGCAGGAGCCCTATTACACGAACCTTCGAAATCTCAGCGGACTCCACCGGGGTTGGATGCGACGGAGATGAACTATTTTGTCAAGCTGGTTGCGTGTTGGTGCGAAACCACACGAACATCTGGTCCATAGGGTGGCCCATTGCTCGGTGAAGCTCAGTGCCAAGAAGGAACACCGGAACACCTCATCCTAGACTATCGGCCTGTCTTGCACTCGGTACTCTGGTCTCATGGCTGCCCTGCACGACACCTACGAGGCTGAGCGGCTGAGCAAGAAGGCGCCAGGCGGGCTGGCACGCAAGGCTAGCGGCAAGCAGGGCTAAGATCATAATGATCGTGCCATGGAGAGACAGGGTGTCTGTCGAACCGTCCGAACTGTAGCAAAACCGGAGGCCATGCCTGTCCTCTCCTCAGCTAGTCGTTGGATGGTCTACTAACCCGGCTTTCGGATCTCCATTTTGATTCTGACTCGCTCGCTTGCTGGCCCTAGCTGAAGCATACGGTGTGAGCGACCAGTGATAAAGTTGCGAATTTGGTTCGCAGCAGGAAAAGGATCAGGCTAGCGTGGCCTAGGTTTCATCTTTGTGCAGCAAATTGGTCAGCAGGCTCTTGCTGTCATCTGGGTAGCCTGGCTTACAGCGAATATTTCTGTGGAAAGAGGCTTGTCGTCTTGGCCACAGGATTGCTACTTCCACGAAGGACAAGGATGTGACCATGGTGCTGTGTCTTCTGCTTCGCTGGCTCCGCAGAAGACTGCTGGCAAAAGTCGAAAAAACGAGTGGGGGCTCTGCCCACTTTGTTCCGAAATCTGGGGCCCTGCCCACAAAGGCAGCGACTCAGTCAAGGGAAGACGGACCGCCCACCATTGGAGCGGATGTCATGGTCTTGCTCTCTCCTTCCATACCGCCTCAGGGCATCAGACATGGGTCGCGTGCTGTCGTTGTCGCAGTTTATCAACTCAGGCGAACCGCGCCCACTAGGCAGTGCGCTACTTAAGGTTCTGTCCCCCTGCTTTTGAGCAGGGCGAGTGAGAGCCAGCCGCCGGTCGTTTGGGTCAAATGATGCTAAGGCCTTGCAGGACGCGGTCCGGTCCAACAACAAGCGGGCTCAGCGGCCGCCTGCCTGCCTCTGTGGCCCAGGAGGCCCTTCTGGCGCAGCATCGGCAAGCGGATAATCGAGCCACCGGCTTTCTGTGTGAGGTGGATCAAGCCATGCGAACGGCGACCAACATGTTGCCTATCAGATTCTGAAACAGCTTAGGCCTTGGCAGCCCTCCCCTACGTCCCACTTGAAGGACAAAGGTGGCTACCTTCTCAGTCCTATAGGCAAACTGGAGGCGCTGAGTCAGTATGCAGTATGCTGAGACGTGGGGCGGGGCATGCCGACTGTCGGGCCCGGCCTTCCCACGCGCAGGCACCCTCAGAGATGAAAAGGTGCGCAGCTATTGCGGGCAAGCACCTACCCCATAGGTAGGTCAGTATACCTGGTTCGTTAAAAAACAATGTAACATCCTTCAGGCACCCGCTTGCGATCCGGGGCCACGGCTTGCGCTGGACGCGTCGAGTCATCCCCGATGTAGAGTGTCGTGCGTCGGGATAGAACCAAGAGGATCGGTGATGGCCTTCACGAAGCCAAGTGCCCAAGTGATAAACACCAGACGATAATGCGTACGTGTACCATTCACGTGTCTCGCCCTCCTGCCATGTGGGGATGCGGACTGTGTGGCGCAGGTCAAGGGGCGTCTTTAGCTTTTGGCCGTGACTCCACCGTGCAATGGCCCCCGGGAGGATCGGAGCTGCCCACAACAGATCCCGCTGGAATGTGTTATCAGCTATCGCACTATGCTGTGCATAACTACAGGTGGGACAATCCGTGTCCTAGAAGTTGCATGGTGCCGCTGCTTTCAAGCAGCAATGCCAGCAATGCTGTCAAGAACTCCGCTGCACCCATCTTGGGATGAGAAAACGGAGAGCAAAGAGACGAAGGGGGTTCAGGGCCTTGGGTCCTGCGAGTGATGCAGCGCTGCGTCAGCTGCCCAAGCTCCGCCAGAATATCGTCAGCTCCAAATACAAGTGAGAGAGCCTGCAGAGATGAGTTGACATAGCAGGTGTTACCTGCGTTGTGCATAGTGCGGACAGTAGCCAACGGCCTGCGCGGCCTAGTGTCCTGGGGCAGCCCGGGTCTGCTCAGGCTGTCCGGTGACCAAAGAGGGAGGAGGCGCCTTGGTGGATTCTCTTTCTCAGAGCAGGAGTGGAGAGACAGAGTCTCGACCGTTCTCTTCGGACTGAGTCCCCGATGATTCGGGGAGCCGCGGGGCCGCGCGCCCGACTCCAACAGAAGCATACCTGCAAAACGATGACGCACTGTTCGGCATGCTTCTTTGTGTTATAGACTGGCTTCGCGCAGAATGGGCACTCGTTTCCCTTGATCATCTGCGCCGTGTAGCCTTTGGGATCAGTGACTTGACCTGTGAACGATCCGGAGTCCAAGAGCAGCAAATAACACATCTGTGTTCCAGGTTGCATGCTTCAAGCAAACTAGCAAGGCTGCCCAAGTCCTCGCGAGCGGAACCCTAGATCCTCTTCTTCAGCTTGCGCGGTGCAGTTGCTGCACCACCTGAGTGTGCGTTTGTTGCGAGGCCGTTTGGGTGAGGTCCTTGGGCGTTGCAGGCTCTGGGCATGCTCCCGATAGTAGATTAGTAGATGATCTATTAGACCCTTCCACGTCTTTGGCGTGAAGCTCCCTTCGAAACTCAGCTGGTATGCACCGCAAAATCTGTTCCCTATGCATCTTAGTGAGTTGTCTCTGCAAACTCCAGAGCCTCGGCCGGGATGATGCCGGGGCCTTGGCCGTCAGCTTTGTGAGCCGATCTTGCATACGCTCCCTCAACTTTTGGACCGGGTCCTGCGTGGTGCGTAGCTCAATCAAGTCACTCGTAGGGATGTGCGAAGCATGCGCTGGCTGGGTTAAGACCGACCGCAGCTTGCGCACATACCATCCGGTGACGAGCTGCTTCCTCAGCCAGCCCAACCTCCGGAAGGCGTGCGATAAGTGTCTTGAGACCCACCTCTGAGGCTTGCTACTCTTCTGTTGTTATTAAAGCAACGAACCTGTTGCAGCTTCTTGTTAGCCTGGGAAATGCGGTGGCGCAGCGTAAGCATCTCAAATCCACCATAGGAAATCATTATGCCCAGACACTTGATGCTGCTTTAGCCAGCAGGTGTGCAGCTTAGTTCGGAGGCGGCCTCCCTGCCGGCCAGCTTTACTAGCATTGAGCACTTGGCCTGGTTGACTCTATAAGTTTGAGCGCGGACACCGCCTCGAGTAGCTGCAGTATGAGTTGATGCGCGGCCCGGAGGTCGGCCTTGGACCGTATTGCGCGGTGGACTGTGAGGACTGTGAAGTCGTCAGCGTAGCCAGTCAGAAACCGCTGGGCCGCATCTAAGGATCAGGCGATGGATCCACCTGCCGGTGAGGACGGAAAAGAGCGCCGGCCCCAATTCGCAACCCTGCTTTTTGCCCGCTATCGTTTCGACCTCAGCAAGCCTGCCTTGAGAACGCTAGCGATACTTCGAGGCATGGACGAGACTTGACAGTCAGGCATCCGCCCCAAGTTCCAAGCTCCTGAAGTAGATCTAAAATTTTCTGCGGAGAAGTCAAAGGCAAACGTTATCCCACCCATGGGAGCAGGTGGACAGAGTCGCCTCTGTGTAGATCGGACCGGCTGGATTTCGCAGTAGTTCGCAGAGCGACAGAGAGCTCGAACTTCCGGGGCATGTTGAACGGCCCTGCGTCGTGCATCAGAGAAGATACGCAAACTAGGGCAATGGCAGCATGTCGGGCAGCGTAAACGCGGCTGCAGCGGCGCTTTGGCCGCTCCTGTGAGACCTTTAGCTTCGGGCCTCAGTATCCCCCCAGATGTCTGATACCTGCAAGGTAATGGGCTCACGCGGTGTGTGACACAGCCACACCTCGATGGGAATTGCATCTAGCGATCTGCGATGCTCAAGGCAGGCACTTTTTGAATGTCGAGGGCCGTCAGCTTCGGGCAAGGTTGCGCAAGAAAGGTCGCAAGACGCCAGAAGAGAGACAGAGCCACGATGCCAGAGTCAGCGGTGCAGGCGCGTCCGCGGAAGTGTCAGGAACGGAATTAGTCGGAGAGGTGGTCCGCCTTCGCTTGTGGTCCGGACTCGTAGCTTTGTCAGACATGATTGGCCACCAGCCAAGATTGCTGCGTGGTGCATTCATGGCTGCAGGAAGGGGGCTGACAGTTAGTCAGGCATATCCCCTGGGCCTAGCTGCTGCTCGGATCAGGGTCTTCTAGGGTGGGTGTGGACCCCGGGGGCGGTACTAAGGGACCTAGTCCCGATGAGCACCCCCCACCCTCCCTGCTTCCCGCCGGCTAGGGCGAAAGTACCCTCGACGTTTGTCCCCGACCGTTCAGGGTACCACGATTCATACATGTGTCAGTGTGCCTGCATTATTCGGGAGGACGGGCACCGCGCTCTCACAGGCTCAAATTGCTGCGAGTGGATCATGAGAGTGGCATCATTTTTTGGCATCTTAGAGATTGTTGCGGGCTGGCATACTGCATTGCACTTTCATCTGCCCTAGCATGACTTCAATCTATTGGCCTCTGGCTGCTCCTGCAGTCGATGGACCTGAGGGCGGGTTTCGCAGCTTTTCGATATATACAGAAGGACTACGTGGGGACTCCGCACAGGAGGTTCCCTCGACTTTGGCCGCGTTTTGCGGGCCCACATCAGGTAGTGGCCTTTACAGATCAGCATTTGCTCGTAATCACAAGGATAGCACGTGTACGTTGACATGCAGGGAGTGTTTGCGAAGTTTTCGTGATGTTTGACTTGCGGCATTCGGTGGTTACAGCTCCGCTGACAAGCCTGGACATGCGATGTTGCTTGGGAGGGTTTCCCCAAAGCCTCCAGCCTCACTTGACTTTTGCAAGTGTTTTTGCGAAGCGGGTTTCAAGACTGCTCGAAGACCATTTCACCATGGCCTAGTCCTTGCAAAGCGGCTCCGACAATAGCTGCGTTTCGTTCGAACGGGGCTGTCGCAGTTTATTTTTCAGACTGGAGGCTCTGTGCAGTTAGCTTCTGCCGCCTTTGTGAGGCCCTCCTGGGTTGAGTTTTCATCACCGGATAAGAAATCCTGGGCACATGGTGAGATTGATTTCGTAGAGCTTGCAGTACTTGATGCTTCGGGTACAGCGTGTTAGCCTCGTTTGGAATACCGCTGTGTCTTTATAGTTTGGCAAGCGCAGGCCGATTATGAGGATGTGCGGGTTGAAGCTAGGAGACTTGCACTAAGTCTTCCCCGCCCGAGGGTGTACATGAGTTGCTGCAGTGCTGATCGCCGCCTACTGGCATGGGTGCGAAGGAACCAGAAGGCTCTGCAAGACCCCTGGGCATCTGCTTGGTAAGTGAGTACCCCCGTCTTCGGTATGAGTGTTTTTTTTATGCTTACTGTAGTCGATTGTTGGCTGTGGTTCCTTGCGCTCTGCCTGCTGGGAGAGTGTTGTGAAGTCCTTACCATGCGATTTGGAAGTGTCAAAAAGAGCGTTATGGACAACTGTGACAGAACTCTACATCTCATATCCCCTTCCAGATAGGCCTTATG